>JAMPIV010015916.1:142500-318340 GCA_024509875.1 Oreohelix idahoensis
ACGGATGATCCTCGTAAATAGGTTGAAAGTACATGGAAAAGAAGTGAACAGGTGGTAGTCTCTAGAAATAAACAACTAACATAGAAAAAAATATGGAATTCTGAACCAAGATACCTAGGGCCATAAAAATTATATATTCGGGTGCCTTGGGACTTTCTGAGCAAGAATATGTTATCAGTTACACAAATAGTCCACTAAATGACCAAATTATAGCCATAATACTACAGAGGATCCGACAGACTGTCAGGAAAAGTCATGCGTGCTTAATTTTTTTTATGGCATAATTTTGAAAACAACTTTGGGGAAAGAAGGTACGGGGAATTGGATTGGATAGTATTTAAAGCAAGGCGAAATATTATTGGCTGACCTAAAAATACAAATATAGTTGGTAGTAGTAACGCATAGTGGTTTGAGATTTTTTTTTTTTTTAAAGTTCATTCAAAATAAAGACATGCTTGGTCCGATTGGCCAAAGCCTTTTATATTATCAAAAAATGCAGGCTGCTCGCTGCCATTTTTTCAAAATATTCTGAGGAGCAAGCAACGATGAGCAGACTTGTGCTTTTTTTAAATACTAATAACAGAAAGCAGTCTGGACAGGGGCAGTGCTGAAAGTGTGCCATATTCTATTACCTAGTCATCGTTTACTTGTTTATATTTCCTTGAATATGTGGTAAGATTGATTTTATTAACTTTTTAATTAAAAAAGGGTTGAGTGTAAGAAAAGGCCATGTAAAAAGATTGTAATTAGGTGGTTTCATGGCAGACTTAGGCATGGCCTAGATATTGATCCATCATATAATGGACTATCCAAGAAGTTTAGAACTACAGGACTATATATGATGGTCATACAGGAGCATTACACCTATCTTATTGCATGGAAAAGATTACTGCTGGAATGACAGAGGCATAGCAGCCATTAGGGAAAAGAAAAGAAAACTGGTACAATTTGTTCCATCAAACTAGAGTGGAGAAGCTAGGTTGGTCAGAGAGAGCTGACCAAGTTCTTTTGTGTTAAATGTATTATTACCTGTAAATTGGGAGGAGTTAGTTTGATGTTAAGACAGAAACATAACTTTAATTTACAGGGGTTTCAGTTGGCACTTGTCTGGTGCTGGTAACTGCTGATTGAGAATTTCTGCACGATTTCGAAGAGTCTCTGGTACCTGCTTATAGTAAAGAAATTCAAGACCAGAGGAGTCTGGGGTGTTTGGCCAAACCAACTACAACTACTGTGATTCCAGGGTCCAGATAAGTCTTAATATCTGGCCTGGGACAACTTATCAGTGACTGTGAAAGATCTCCTGTGTATAAATAAACTTTCCTCCCAAAGAATAAAATAAACAAGCATAGGTGAAACAGAAGAACTTTGGGATGATGAAAATCCCCAACCTGCCTCCAAGTACCAGTTAGTTAAAATAGATTAATTAACACCAATTGAAAATTTTTGACAATGTACTTTGGACATATTGTCCTTTTTATGTAAATATCTATATATATATATATATGTAAATATATCTATCTATCTAATATGATTCTCATTGAGAGGTAGTCCTGACCAAAACAAATTTAGGCTCAGGACCAATAAAGATTAACAAAAGAAATTCTAAAATATAAAATTTAACAACTGGAGTTAGTTGAGTCTATCATAGTACTTAATATATGTATGTGTATGTTTTTGTATTGAGGTTCTTTAACATCACTCTTACATTATCCTAGACACTAAACATAGCTCTCAAGCATAGTAGGCCAAAATATAACTTTGAGTGAGATCGTAGGTGGTAGCAGAAAGGTTCTCTGAAACACAGCTATCAATTGTCTACATCAGAGGCCTTCACAGCTTGATCTCACTCAAGTACAACTTTACTACACACCCCCCTTTTTAACATCAAAACCCACCACAGATATTGGGGTCTCTAGGTCCGGGATTAGAATTTGGCATAGTTAGATGAATGTTTGAAATAGGAATCTCATACAACATGTATTAACTAACTCGAGGAATTAAAATTAGCATTAGTATATAAATTCAAGATTGTAGAACTAATGTTATTGGAGGATAGAAACACCCCCTAAGAAAGATAATAATAATTTAAGTGGAGATTTACAGTTGATAAGTTGTCACAGCCAGTAGTAATTAGTTAATTATAGTTAGTATTTATTTTAGTTAAGTTTAAGATTGTCTTAGAACCTTATTAGACCTGCTTGAGTTAGAATGGCTGATCTTGCCAAATTCAGATCTGCCGCTGTGCAGACTGTTAAAGAGATGGGCATGGATGGACCAGAGCTGGTCCAGTATGTAACATCAGAGGTTGAAAAATTTATTGCACGAGAAGATAAGAAGTTAGAAGCAGAAAGAAAGTTAGAGGCTGAAAAAGAAATCAAGAGGTTGCAGATTGAGGCTGAGTGAGAGGCTAGGGCATTGGAGGCGGAAGGGAGGCGGAGATTAAAAGGCTCCAATTAGAAAAAAAAAGGCAGAAAGAGAAGCAGAAGAAAAGAGACTAGCTACAGAAAGAGAATAAAAGAGACTGGCTGCAGAAAGAGAAGAAAAGAGACTGGCTGCAGAAAGGGAAGCAGAAGATAGGAGATTGCAGAGGGAGCACGAGTTACGACTAAAGGAGTTGGAATTACAAGGCCCTGCTCCTGAAAATGGTGCTAGTCCCTCTACTTCCGATGCCACTGCTAGTCAGGGAGCCTCAACCTCAGCTATGGGTTTTCATTTAGACCATTTTGTTGAGAAAGACGATGACATAAAGGGGTATTTAAGTAGGTTTTAAATTTTGGCTACCACGTATGGGTTAGAGAGAGAGAGAGGTGGAGCCTCAAGTTATCCCAGGGTCTTAGGGGAACAGCTTATGAAGTTTTTGCCAAGATGAGCAGGGATGACCAAGACAATTACGACATGTTAAAGCAGCCTCTTTTGTTAAGGTATGAAAAGAATGGAGAATTTTACAGGAAAAAATTTAGAAATGCCAAGCTACTGTCGGGTGAGACCTATCACCAGTTCTCTGCACAGTTAGAGACCTACTTGGAGAAATGGACTGCTCTGGGGAAAACCCAAGATCTTAAAGAAATGATCCTTATTGAGCAACTGAGAGAGTCCATGGCTCAAGACTTGAGAAAGTTTCTCATGGAACAAGGTGCAGAGAGGCTGGGTGAGTTACTCAATGTCGCTGAGAGTATCAGACAGCCCAAGCAGAGGTAGCTGGCACTAAAAAGAAACAGGTAGACAATCCTAAGGCACCACAAAACTTTAATAGGTTTGACCACAAAGATCAGAATAATAAAGGTAAGCAACATTTTGATAGGCCACGCCATGATTATAGAAATAAAACCCCACAATTCAATGAAAGGAAATATGATGACAGAAAACCTTTTCATAAAGGTAGATTATATTGTAGATATTGTAAGATGGACAACCATAACACTGACAGTTGTAAAAGGAAACCTCCTAATTTCGCTGCAATGAAAACGGGGAGAAAGGGAGTAAAGGTCAACTCTACTGAACAGCAGGAACCTTACCACCCCCCAGTGTGTGAAGATGTAATATGTAATGGAGTCACCATAAGGTGCTTGTATGATACTGGATTGGATTATGATTCAGTTGTGAGTTCTCACCTGGTGCAAGCAGATCAATACACCACAGAAACAGTGGAGATCCAAGCTGCAACCAAGGACGTAGCGACCATGACACTTCCCATCGCCAAAATAAATGTGAAAACGCGCTATGTGGAAGGAGTAATCAAGGCAGCAGTGTTAAATGAACCAATCTACCCTCTGATATTGGGGTGTAGATATGTCTTCTTGGGGAATCCCAAGAGACCTGTGATCATGGCAACAGTGCAGACCAGATCACAGTCTAAAAAGGAGGAGGATAATCCGATAAATACCCATCCAGATGAGATGAAGAAGGCACAGGCGGAGGACAGCTCACTCAAGCCATGTTTTAAGAAATTGCCCAAATGTCATACACCTCCAGGCAAGGGAGACCTCTATATGAAAAACAAACTGATTTATAGGAGGGCTGGAACTGGATCCAATGGTCACGGACAGCTAGTCCTTCCCACTTCATATAGGACTAAAGTGTTGGAACTAGGGCATGCGATTCCCTTCAGTGGTCATATGGGGATCAGCGCAACAGGACAGCGTATAGCTTGTCATTATTTCTGGCCAGGAATAACTGAAGATATAAAGAGATATGTAAAATCCTGTCCAGAATGCCAACGGGTAGCTCCAAAGCATTGGACTGCTCCAGCAACTCTAGGGGAAATGCCCATAGTGGGAACACCTTTTGAAAGAGTTGCCGTGGACATTGTCGGACCTCTCACTCGGACCAAGAGGAGGAACAGTTACATTCTGACTCTGGTGGACACTTGTTCTATGTGGGGAGAGGCGGTAGCCCTGTCATCAATCGATTCGAAGCATGTGGCAGAGGCATTACTCACAATCTTCACCAGGTTAGGCTTTCCCAACCAAATCCTGACTGATAATGGCTCTCAGTTCAAAGGGAAACTAACGGAAGAAGTATTCAGGATCTTTCAAGCCAAACACTTTCATTGTAGCCCGTACCATCCACAAGGAAACGGCAAAGTGGAAAGATTTAACGGGACGCTCATTTCGATCCTGAGAAAGTTGGCACATGAAAAACCAGTTACATGGGATCAATACCTTCCCGCCGCCCTGTTTGCTTATCGGGAGGTACCCCATAGTTCAACCGGTATGGCCCCGGCAACCCTGTTATTTGGGAGGCCAATAAAAGGTCTATTAGAAGCATTATTAAGGACGTAGACCGATGAAAAGGCAGAAGAAAATATTACCTCATCATATCAATATGTGAACGAGCTGACCACTCGTCTTAAAACTGGCTGGAAACTTGCTAATGATAATTTGAGACAAGCCAGGAAAAAACATGCTGCCTATTTTAATAAGAAAGCTAAGGACAGAGAATTAGCTGTGGGAGAGAAGGTGCTTCTTCTTCTACCCGGCAGCCAAAACAAGTTGCAAATTGGATGGCAAGGTCCATATACAGTTCTAGAGAAGGTGTCTTGAACAAATTATAAGATAGATAAGAAGGGGAAAGAGAAAATCTATCATGTGAATCTCGTGAAAAAATATCTGGACAGAGAAAACCAGGAAGAGACACACTTAACGAGAAATCAGAGGGAGAGAGTTCAACAGGTTCTGAATGATCATACAGATGTGTTAACGGACAAACCGGGGCATACAAATTTGTTGGAATATGATATGAAACTTATAGACCCAACACCAATCTGTATGAAAGCCTATTCGATTCCTTTCGCTAAGGAAAAAGCTTTGAGTCTAGTGTATTGTGTACGAATAGCGACGTATTAAAACATTTAAATGCTAACTTGACAGCGTAACTTGTAAAATTTAGTTATGCTTTATGATAACAGCGTCCCACTGGCTAGGTGGGTAGAGCGACTGCCTTTCGCTGCAAAATTCGGGATCGAAACCTGGTAGCGTCATGGTCCATTCTACCCAGCTGTAAATGGGTATTCTGACTCTGCTCTTTAGTTAGGAAGAGAGGAAGGGAACTGTTCACCTCATAAAGTCTAGTATAGTAAAGTCTATAACCTTCACTCGCCTATTTCCCTATTAGACTACGTTTACCACTTTTGACACCCCCCTTCCCCCTTTCATACATAGAATATCAGAAACGCCATATTCTCATACAATATTATGTAACATTCTACATCATCACTAACCGGCAGTAAAACAATATCTCCACTAACACAAACGGTACAGCCTGCAGATGTCTCACACTGACTGAAGAACAACAATCACGCAGCAGTGAATAAAGTAGACCAGGGCTATATAAAAAGTAATTCATTAATTTTTCGTACTGAAATCTGAGCACTTGAACTGTGGCGATGCATTGCAATTCTTCATCACACTGCATTAGATCTGTGTTAACACATCTTTCTTTTTATACTGCTACTTAATTACTTTTTTTTTTAATTTGTCATTATTAATGTATTATTTTTTCCTTGCACATTGTTTGATCTTCAGTTAATAAACATTGTTTGCCTAAAATGCTTTCTCATTTCACACGCAGGTTGAATTATTTTATTACTTACAAATTAAGAAACTGTAAAATTGGCTGTAATTGAAAAAAATAATTATATATGGTAGTCTCAATGAAACGGTAGAAATAGATTTTCGAAAGCTAAACTATGGCCTGGCCTGCTCAACACCGTCTGATCGTGCTCATTAGAACGCCCCACTAAACGTTCGTACCAACAACAAAAAAAAGTCTGAATAAATAGTAAGTTATATCAACGCAATTACAAAGAACTCCAAGAATCCAGCAAAACAAAAGTCTTACTGCCATAAATCACGCCCCACCAGCAGGGCCAAGGCAGTCATGCAAGTAACATGCCGATAAGCAAAAGCGCTAATGTCAATTTAAGTATCTTGCAACATTCACGCGGCCTATATTAGGATTTTTTTTTTTTCTGCAAGAAATACACTCCCTCACTCCCAATATGCTACGCCTGTTATTGCAGACGGCATGCTAAATTTATTTTCATTTGTTTACTATAAACGTATTTCTCTGACCTTCTATTGCAAAATGTTTAAACGTACGTTGTCTAATTGAATCATATTGATTATCCGCTCAAACTCGCAGTATCATTTCTGTTATTAGTGTTTTGTGCTAGACCGTTTAGATATACTCATATTTTTTATTGCGTAACATAACTAAAGCTGAGAGCAACTGATGTGTTCATTATATGGTCCGACCGATTTTTGACGTTTAGATCCTACATTATTTATAACGATCAAGCACATTCGTTAAAAAAAAAAAAGCCACAATGACGGGGAAGAATTAACGCCAATGTATTAACCTTTCAGTTTCTGCAGCACATTTATAAGTCTGAAGATCTTGCTTAGGACTCATTTTGATTATTCTGTAGAACGTTACTTCAGGTATTTGTAAAGTTTTTAATAAGAATTTAAATTAGGGATTCCTTTTCAAGGGACGTAATATTCCCCCCTCTCTCTCTCTCTCTCACACACACACTTGTTGGTCAAGGGAAACAATTAGGATTTTTAAAAATATTGAATATATGTGATTATATGACATTTTAATAAAGCTTTTTCCAAATATTATTTTAAAATATAATAAGTATATAACTATCTGTTTTAATATAATTTTATTTTGACGTTATGCAATGGTTTCTCATCTTCATAACCGATAAGAATATTTTTATTGAAATTCAGAAAGTCATTAAATCATCGATGCTTACAGTGACAAGTTACATTAAAAAATTACTTCTGAGGTGAGGGATCTCAAACAAAAACTGCGACAAGAAAGCGAAAATGTCAGCCAGATAACAAAAGAGCCTCAACAGTCAGATGCGATGACCATCTAGGTAGCTTGGAAAGTGCGAAACAAGTGATACACAACATGAGGATAACACATCAACAAATACAAGAAGACACTGAAAAGTTGGCGGAATTAAAAAACGAAAATGAAGAGATACTTAAAAGGATAGAAGTAGAAAAACAAGTCATCAGTGACATAAAGAAAAGACTAACAGAGAGATACAACACCCACAGATGGAAAATTCACTGAAGGAATTACTAGAGGACCTTCTGACAACAATCATCAACAAAACTCTGCAACCGATGGAGATAGAAAAGACGACACAACAAGGAAGCAGCACAAACAAAACACAAGCGGCGCAAAGCTCCTGCACAAATTGAATGAAAAAGACACAATGTGCGGAACAGGCAAAAGACTTCTGACAGCAGCTGCTGGGGGTCTTTCTCAGGACCAGCCCTTTTCAGGACTAGCATCGGCTTAGTATGAAAAACGAAGCAATCGCAAAATCTACCCCAATTATAACCGTCTGGCTCAACGGGGTATTAATAGCGCGATATTGAAACAAAAACAGAAACAATTTACTCAGTTTTTATGGAGTCGGTATTCACACAGGAATAACCATTTGACAAAGATCAAAGCCAGGAGCCGAGATCGAATAAATGTTACACCTTAAACCAGCGGTAGAGAACCCAGTAGTTGTGGAGATTGTTACAAAATTGGACCGTTCAATTTTTCTTCAATTTTCCTCTCTCTCCCCCTTTCTATTATTTCTCATTTTCGCTGTACAGAACTAAGTACTAGAGTCATTGCTTCCATTTGTCACACTTCACTTCGTATGTCCAGACAAGCGTATCGCCCATCCCTGAGAGATTAACTGAATCACTAAAGCGTGTTAATACTACATTGACTACAGGTAAATGCGAGCATGAAGTGTTTGCTTAAGATTGCATAATCACTTCCGACTCGACAGCATGGTTACGTGATTATAGATAAATAAACGCAATCTTGGAAGACATTTTCAATAGTGAGCAGGGAGTGTGATATAAGTCAACTCTGACATTTTACGGATATCACAACTCCATATACGGAGGATGACTGTTTGAAATTTTCAAACGCATGAGTCGTGGAAAATATTACATGAGGAAAGGTTATCATAACATGTACTTTGAATGTATTGGCTGGCATTTGAGGCGCCAATAAACTATTGCGCTGATTGGGAGTGTTGTCGAAAACGCCAGATGGAAGCGTGGGACGGGAACCTACGATATAACGGAGAAAAAGTTTGACATACGGCAGTGCATTCCAGAAAACGTCAACGTAGACAGCTCGGACCTTGCCACAGAAAAGAACAGAGTTGGATTCTGAATTTATAGGACCGGACAAAACGTATTAAGAGGATCTCTGTACACCAGTAGAAAACTCGCCATTATTAATACAGACTTCGGAATTCTACAGGACCACTCAAAAGTCACAGAGGGATTCTGAAAAAGAAGTAATACTGTGACAGAAGTATGTAAATATATTACATGATATCTACACGTTTTTGCTTCCACCTGTTTTCTACCTTTTCTTCCTTATTAGTTAGGCACGTTTCGTTAACGCAGCACCCCTAACTCCGATTCATTCATAATTTTGCCACGCCTTATTTTTTCTTTTCTCTATTGTCTTAACAGGCACTAGGAATGTTTAAAATCAGACCGTTTCACGTGTAGAGAGAGGGGACGGGTCGTATATTTGTAGAATCAAGAGCGATAATTCAAAAGTTGTACCTTTTGATAGATGCACGTAGAAAGAGAAAAGGGGGAGATAAGCTACTGAAGAAAATCAAGGGCGATTATCCAAAAGTCGTACTTTTGTCAGGGGGAGATAATTACAGTTACCACCACCCCCCCCCCCCCCCCCCAATCGTTCGTTCGTTAAGCTACGGAACGAGGGAGATCAAAATGACAGTTTGCTCGCTGCCGGGGTCTGGCGGTCGGCAAAAGGTGGCAAAATTAACTTTGATTCCAAATTTGACCACGGAATTCCCCAAAGGTGCTATGTCTCACACTAGTCAGCGACTTGTGTATTTCATATATATATTCCAGCTTTCCAACTCAGTTTATCTAGTACCCACACATTTTCAGACGTCTAGCTTCGATATTCTAGATCCATTATAACAGTGGAAATTCTTAGTTTATTTTCGATTGGAGATAGTCATTTTGTGTTGCGGTAAATATTTACAATAGCCTCTTGAGTGATTTAATTGTTAAGTCCGGCATTATATTTCACTAAGATTTTTCTGTGTTGAGTGGTTTAATTTTTAAAGTCCGTCATGATATTTCACTAGGATTTTGTGCTAATTGACTAGCGAATTAAAACAACATATAGCTAACTTGTTAATTTAATTACTTGCTATTAACTAGTAAGAGATATTTTGGTCAACTAGTAAATGCACTATTCATTATGAGTACTGACGAAATAAATATTTATTTCTAATTCATTATGAGCAATTTTATAAATGACTAGCGCTTATTTCAAGGGGTTTTTGTTAAACGATAAATAAGATATACACTTTTGTTTTTCTAATTTAAATTTAATAGCCGAGTGGATATTAAATTATACCTCTACGCGGGTTATTTTTAGGATAGAATACTGATTGTGGTTAAATGTTGCATTTTTCTTCCTATAATTCTAGTATGGGTCACAACCCAAAACCTACCAGCGGCTTCAATATAAATCTGAGAAAACGGGTCTAAGTACAATAGACGCCAAACAAACATTCTTATGCACCCAGCGGGTCTTTGAGGTTTACCTGTTCGGCTCTCTTGGTTTACCCAGAAAGAGAGAGAGCACCAACAAAAGACAATAAGAATAATTGTAACTGGACCTATAGCTATCCATATTTCCTTTTTTTACATTATCATCTACATTCAGCCCGCTGTGGCGAAGAATATCAAATTTAACATTACCTGACTACCGACCACTTGTGTTGTGGCGAGGATTTATCCTGAAGAAAAAGATTTATCTACCTGACATTATATTTTACTATCGAATATTTCAAGCTACTGTACACTGTGACTATTTTGATCTCGAAGTTGTGTTTTATACCTGGACATGAACAGAGTCAATAAAACAAAATAACAAAATATGTGTTCATCAAATAAGAGGATTAAACAGTCATTTGAAGAACTGGGGCTTATTTTGCCAAAAGAACCGACACTGAATCTGTTACCTGGAGCATGGAGATATTTTTAAGCTGGTGTCAAACACTTATTCGGTAAGCGAGAATGAAATGTGATCACATGTTTGTCAGAGCGAGTAAAAGCAGGGATGAATAATTCTTATATTGTATAACTAATATACTCACTTTGTTTTTTTTTTCTTATTATGTTTGCTAATACTGCTCATTTTCTTCAGAATAGACTAACTAGAAACTCTGTTCTTTACAGTATAGTCAAATTCTATACCATAGTGCTAATCTTTTGACCTTTTGGGGGTTAAGTAACTTCTTCTTGTGGGAACTTGTCTCAACAGAGGCAATAGCTCTTATGTGTCGATTCCTTTATTAATTCTGTAACCTATGATTTTTATATTCTGATATTTTGATAATAACTGATGTGAAGTTTCTTTATGGTAAATAAAAGTAACATAAAAACTTAATTACCTGTGTCGGTCAGCTCGTCCCAATATCCCTATTCCATTAATATAGTTTCACGTTTGTGCGTCAAATTGTCGTCACTTATCTGTGTGTGTGTATGTGAGAGGTTGATATATATATTTATATATATATATAGAGAGTACACTGTCTGATCAACAAATTTCTGTTGTAGAGATAGGCTGAACTAGAGTATCTTCTCAATCCAGGGACAGACTCTACTGTTCACCATTTCACTCGTGACATCTATTTCTTTACCTTACCTCTCACTGAGCACCACCTTTTTTCAGTTCTATTCAGACGGGACCAAAATATATCTTAAATACCTATCAAAAATCTACAACAAATACCCCAGACGTGTGTGCGAGGCATTTGTGTTAAGTTGCCAAGACTATTCTACTGAGCAAGAAGTCTAAGATTTCACAATTACTGAGGAGCGTGTAACATATTTTTTATGCTGTGAATTTGATATAGTGGTGTTAAAGATTCATACTAGGCTGGCAACCTCAGCATGTGAAAATGATACTTTCAGGAACCACCACAGCAAGCGCTGGTGATTGCTTCATGCTACTTCTCACGGAAGAACCAAAGGCAGAGGTAACCCCAGACTCCGAATGGAGCAGGGAGTGAGTGATGATTACATCAACCTGTGTATAGTTGTATATTATCATTTTGTGAATGTATGTAAACTTAATATGTTCCTTCAGGCACAAGCCACTGCCGCTGTCCAGTCATAAATTTTTCCTTAAATTAACTGACATGTTGGTTATTTTTCATCACATGCCCTGAGTGATATGATATACGCTCAGGAAGAGTAAAAATCTGAGAAAACAAACAGCTGACGGGCAGCGGGAAAATGCGCCTGATTAATATCAGGCCAACAAATATTTAGCAGCGGAATTGTTTTTGTATTATTTCTAAAGTTTGTGGTACCAGTACTAGGCGACCCGACTAATTGCGGTACGACCCGGAGAGACCATTGGCTGTACTATTAGACTGTGGTTTGAAGTTTGAGATCGACACCAGAAGATTCTTGCTTTGACCCGGAGCGGTTACTTTCTGAACTGATCTGGAAACGTGCCCTAACCATAGAGACAAATTTACGGAAAAGCAGCATCGGCACTTCAAGATTTTGGCAAGTCCCAATATTAACAGGTCAAAAACAACCGAACTTTATTTTGCTAAATTCATCAAGCCCAAAGACTTCTAGGTGAAGAAACCTTATTATTTTTCATAATCACCAGTCCTATTTATTTACATTTGTTTCAAAGTAATTGATCATTAAATTTGTATGTGTTGATTTTGACAAATTCATAGTTGAATTAATTATTACAGAGAGAAAGGCATACGTATAATCCAGAACCTCTAGTGTATATATATATATATATATATATATATATATATATATATATATATATATATATATATATATATATATATATATATATATCTATATATATATATATATATATATATATATATATATATATATATATATATCGAGCTAATAAGAGGAATTTTGCTGAATTAAACAAGATGGGGGCTTGAACGAGGTAAATCACACAATATACATCTTCACAAAAGGCGGTGTGTCAGATAAAATGTTAAGGTGCTCAGACGCATTCAGCATATTTCTTGACGTCTGAAATATCTTGTGAATTCTCTCTCGAGGTAGATGCATCATATTCCTTCTATATACAACTCTGCCAAGAGTAATCTTGTGCGAAGGTAGTCACCTTTGAAGACCCACATTAGATGCTCTAGGTTTTGACCACTGTTGGACAACTATTGCAGAGAGCAAGGGAAGGCAACCCGTGACATGGATCTACTTTAGAAACTCGGAGCTCTCTAACGATCTACCTTGATAAAATCACGTCTGTTTTCAGGTTTCAGAGATTTGACAATAAATGCAGCCTATATGCAACTTAATATAAAGATCCGACTCAAGAGAGATGCAACAATGCGTAGCTACAGACAACAGTTTAATGTAGCATATCTAAGAAACAACAGACACATTTACTGTCGCAAAATCCAACAACTACCAAGTGATCCAACAAATACCAATTGCTCCAACAGCTGGAAGATGTAGCGAATATAGAAGACTACTGGCAACAGGTCAAAACTATATAGAAGAAGACAAGTGAAGAAGTACTGGGAAAAATAGAGCTCCAGCACAAAGCATGGAAAACAACAGAAACAAACAAACAAACAAAAACAGATTTAAACAGAAGTAAAACTAGAAGCTCCAAAGTCAAGGCTCTACAAGTGTGCACCGAGGCGCACAAAGAGGTAAGAAGAAACATTAAAAGAGAAAGAGGAAATATATTGAGGAGTTGGAAAGAGAGACAGAGGAAGCTGTAGCCAATGGAAATACAAGAAACCTGTACAATCCCAAAAAAACAGAAGCTAACAGGGAAAAATACAAGCAAGCAAATGGCCTCATCAAAGACAAGAATGGAAATAGCTAAGCAATATGCAAGAGTAAATGAAAAAGATGGACAAAAGATTTTGAGAAGCTTTTAAATAAACCAGGTCCACAAAATCACCCAGACATCCAGCCAGTAGAAAAAGAGCTAAAAATCAACTGTGAAAGATCAAATAAGAAAGAAATAAAGAAAGCCATAGAGTTTTAAAAGATGGAAAAATGACTGGTCCAGATGGCATTCCTGCAGAGGCCATCAAAGCAGATATTGACATGCTACAGAGATGTTATAAAAACTACTAGGTAAAGTCAGGGAGAGAGAACAAATTCCAGCAGGCTAGAAGAAATGGTATCTAGTCAAGTTGCCTAAGAAGGGAGATTTACAAGAGTGCACAAATTACAGAGAAATAATGTTACTATAAGCGCCAGGAAAAATATTAAACAGGATCATCCTGAAGAGAGTAAACGAGTCCGTAAACAGGTAACTCAGAGGCAAACAAGCAAGTCTTAGGCAAAACAGATCATGTACAGACCAGAGAGCCACATTGAGAATAATAGTGGAACAAAGTATGGAATGGAATTCCCCCGCTATACATTGGATTTGTGGACTATGAAAAGGCATCTGACAGTGTAGACAGAATCACTTTGGAAATTGATGAGGCATTATGGAGTTCCCTTGATGATCATTAACTTAATATAGAAGACATGACACGCAGTGTTCTTCATGAAGGACAACTTAAAAACTGTTTGGGATAAGAACTAAAGTGCGACATGGATGCCTTTTGTCACCATTTCTTTTTTCTATTAGCTATAGACTGGGTTATGAAAACATCGTCTGCAGCCAACAGAAATGGATTCCCGTGGAGTGACTAAACAGCTTGATGATCTAGATTTTTATTCGAGGATCTGGCTCTCCTGTTCTATAACCGTAATAAGATGTAAAACAAAATGAAAGTGCTTGATGGGAGGTCACATCAATGTGTCTGAAAATACATAGGGAGAAAACGAAGATAAGGAAAATAAATGCAGGAAACGATAACAGTATTACACATGAAGATACACCGCTACAACATATCAAATCATACATTTACATTGGCAGCAAGATAGACACTGTTGGAGGACAGACAAGGATATCAAAAGAATACAAAAGGCTAGAGGGGCTTTCATTGCATTGGGAAATATGTGGAGATCAAAAGAAATTAAGTTCATCACAAAAATCAGAATCTTCAAATGCAATGTTAAGTCAGTCCTATTGTGTGGTTCTGACACGTGAAGAACAACAAAAATGACCATAAAAAAGCTACAGACATTCGTAAATGGGTGCTCGCGTAGAATAGAAGTGGTATGACAAGATCACTCATGTGGAACTAGTGACGAGAAAGACAAGTATCAGTGGAGTACTGCGAGTCCATTAACACGGCGGTAGAAAATTCCAACTAAATGATATTTTACCGAATGTAATATTCGGAATTCATGCTTTTTCAAATTCACTTCAACGAAAAAGATAGCGTTCCTTCTTCTTCTTCCTCGTTCGTCCTGAAAAGGACGTTGGTTGTGTTATGTCTGTTTACAGCGGAGCTGCGATATCTGCGCCTTTCGGCCGGCACATCCGACTTCAGCACGGCATTTTTGGGGACCGGGTTTGCCTTCCCTCTTCGATCTCTACTCTCTCAGCCAGACTGCAGTGATGCAGCCTGTTTCCAGGACCACCACGTGGAGGTGGAGTAGGGTCTTGGTCAGCTCTGGTTCGCTGACCCTGACACCAGCAGTCAAGCTATGGGTCGCTGACTGCATTCTCTATTGCTGCGTCTTTCGGTCCCAGATAGCGTTGCTATCTTAAGTAGTACTGCAACAGACCTTGTACAGACAAAGACAGAACTCATAACGACCAGCAGCTCGCTCCCATCATGGGAGAGAACAAAGTTCCCAGAGCTGATCGACAGCATACCAGAAATGAAAAAAAAAAAGCAGTCAAATAGATGCACAGAGGAAACACCTAGCTACAGAATACATCAAAAAGATGTACCCATCCAAAGAATGGACCCACATATACGAGGGACGGTCAAAAAGTAATGCCTCGTAATTTTTAATTCCATTAAATAGGCAAAAAAACAGATACAATTCACATTGAAATGTAGCCCCAAGTCTGAACTTCAAAAATGTATTTCTCAATGTAGTCTCCGTTATTTGTTACAGTTTTTGTCCATCTTCTCACAAGGGCATGTATCCCCGCACGGTAAAAATGTGTGTCCTTTTTCCTAAACCACTGGCGTACGGCGCGTTTAAGGGTCTCGGTGTCCTCAAAGTGATGTCCGCGAAGATCTTCTTTCAGTGGTCCAAACAGATGGAAGTCAGAAGGTGCAAGATCGGGACTGTAAGGGGGATGTGGTAATAATGTCCAGCCACATTCTGCAATCGCATCAATGGTGCGTTTAGCTTTAGCGGTGTGTGGCGTGGCATTATCGTGCAACAGTAGTGCAGTTCTCTGATCTTTTAATGGGTAAAGTCGCCGAAGACGACCTCTAAGCTTCTTCAAAGTTTCAATGTAGCGGTCTGCATTCACCGTGTTTCCCTGTTCCAAGAAGTCGAGAAGAATTACACCCTTCTCATCCCAAAACACGGAGGCCATAACTTTCCCTACAGATGGTGAACTTTTGAACTTCTTTCTTGTCGGCGATGTTGTGGGATGCCATTCCATTGACTGCCTCTTGGATTCTGGTTAAAAAAAAATGAACCCAAGTCTCATCACCTGTCACAATATTCGATAAAAACTCTTCTCCTTCAGTTTCGTAACGGTGCAGGAGGTCGATGGCTATGGTTTTCCTTTTTTCTTTATGTCTGTCTGTCAACATTCTGGGTACCCACCGTACACAAACTTTTGAATAACCCAGGTCTTTAATGATGTTCTGGACACTGGCTTTACTATTGGACAACATGGAAGAAAGTGCATCCAGTGTTACCCGACGGTCACCACGAATGATGCCATCAACTCGATGAATGTTGTGTGGAGTCACTGCGGTAGACGGACGGCCAGTCCGCTTTGCGTCAGCCATTGAGGATTGACCTACTTCAGCTTCGTCACAACGATGTACCCAACGTCGGACAGTGCTAACATCCACTGTTGAATCTCCATAAACATTCTTCAAACGTTCGTGGATGCGAATAGGGGTCTCGCCATCAGCACTGAGGAATTCTATGACATAACGTTGTTTTAACCGTACGTCTTTGGCAGCCATTTTTAAACAGTGGTGCCATCTGTTACTGAAACAGGTTGGTAATGCTATACAGTGCAGAAGAGTGTTTGAGGAATCCTGCTAAATTTACAAATTGCACGCCGATGCAGTATTTACATACATAAAAAATAGGAGGCATTACTTTTTGACTGTCCCTCGTATATAAATGGATAAGCAAATAAAAAAAAAAAAAAGCTACAAAATGGAGTTGGGGGATGTATACATAAAATTAAAGAATGGACAGGAAATACAGACGAAGAAGGAGACTAATCAAGTGAATGTTATTAAACAGGCGTGAGGGTTTTCACCAGGAATGAGAAAAAAAGCACCCCTAATCCTAAGGACATTTTTGAGAGTACCATGGTCGCCTTTTGGCGACAGGCCTCATTTTTCATAGAGTACCATTGTCGCCATGTGGTGTCCATTTAGCATTAGCATAAAAAAGTGATTACGGCAGCCGTCCGAAAAGACACAAGCCAAGGGAAGTAACTCTCCTTTATTGAGCAATAGTGGCTTGAAACTATTTACACATGTTTGATTCACGTTTTTTTTTTTTAATGAGTGAAACTGTTGAATACTGCAATGATTCGGATTCTGGCTCTCGGCTGACCTTTGAAAGTGACAACATGACAACAGTTGGTCTAGTTTTGATGCACGGCAGCCTGAAACAGTGGCTATGACAGCCCTAGATCTAGCATTCGCGAAGGTGCCAGAGGCGGTGATGGTGATCTTCAGGGTCATGGTGTCAATCAGGGGCGTAGAAAAAGACCTGCTACTAGGAGGCGGCGTGGCAAAGAAGCAACTGATGCGTTTCAGTGGGACTTGTATGACCCCTTTGTGAGCGACTGGCTGCCTGAATTTTCACCTAGAAAGCAGATGAGGGCTTCCTGTAATTTTGAGGGAAAAAACAACGTGAAGATGAAGCGTGGCAGTTCACCTGTTTTTGCTACGTCGGGAGACATGTTTACCTGTACGTGGCATGATACAAAACACGCGTCAATGTGCTCAGTACAGTTCATACAATGTTGTTGACAAACGAATCAGATCCAGACACCATGAGGGGGGATTTAGGACAGTGGAAAAATCTGTCATGGCAGATGTTTATAATCGCAATGTGAGTATTGTAGGTCATTTCTATCAAAGACTGGTGAATTACTTATACCTTTATCGCTGCTTCGAGTGGTATCATCCAATTCTTCATTTTACCACAGAAGTTGCCCTTGTAAATGGATATATTCTGTGCTGTGAATCTGCCAAACCTCCAATTACACCAAAGCAATATAAACTAAAGACTGCTGAAGCTCTGGTATCAGATTATGCAAAGTGTACGAAGATGAAGTGTACGAAGAAGATTATGCAAGAAGTCGACACCACAAGAAAGTGCAGGCCACCGGTCCTACGGTGAAAACTGACAGACTCAACGTCTCAGAACATAACCACTTCCCACATCAGGATGAAGACAAATCACATCGACCATGATGCATTGTTTGTAATTCTGCTGAAATCATGTCTGTACCTGATGAATATTTCTCTTTTGTCATTACAGATCTTGGAATCTTGTGTCCATTTCAAATAGCCTTTCAACCCCAATATCATTCAAGAGCATATTATACCTTAGAAAGAACGTCCACTTACATTATATCTCAGAAAGTCTGATAAGTTTTGAGTTGATTATAATACTGTTTTTAATTTTTCAATAGTGCATGGCAATTTTTGTCTACTGCCTCATTAATATTCAAAATGGCCGCCATGATCACATGACCTGAACACAAAACTAGGTCAGCTCATGACATTGTTTCCACTTGCAATATCATCCTGAAAGTTTCATGTTAATATGTTGACTCATTCGGTGTCAATACAAACACATCTTTACTACTGTTCCACAATCTGGTATGGCTGCTCCATGTCCAACACAAAGACACTATTCATTACAAAAACGTGCGGTGCGTGAAGTTTCTGACAAACACCGAACACAGTGTGCAGATCCATTTAAATATCTTAACATATTACCTCTAATACAGCGCTTTCTCTTCAACAAAGCTTAATTCATTCACAAAATCCTATCACAGAAATCTTCAATGTTTCTGTGGCCCATTTTCAAATACAATGGAAGATGCAGCCAACGCTTAAACAAATTACATGTGCCCAAGTCTAGCTTCGACTTATTCAAGAAAAATTTTGCTTTTTTTTGCTGCTCATCTGTGGAACAATCTTCCACATAACTTAAAAAGCACGTTTTGTCCATATTCATACAATCGCAGACTTTTCAAATACATCATTAGTGCAGATTATATGCAATCATAATTTGGTTATGTTCCTAATTCATTATATAATATGATATGTAGGTTTTAAAAATAATGTTGTCCTGTTCAATATTAATTATGATGAAGTACTATCAAAGTGTGTACTCTTATCGTACTGCTACATTGTTAAGATTGTATTTTATTTTGTTTATTTTATTATGTAAAAAAATAATATTTTAAGATTCAATATGGAAGACCAGAGAAAAGAAGGGCAGAATGTTAAGCTGGCCTGCGTGCCCAATTCTAAACCCAATGAAAATAAGTTCGTTCAATCAGCGATTTTTTTTTTTCTGTTTAAGTTCATCACCCCAAATAAAATGTTTTGCAAAAGACCTTGGTACTTAAAGGTAATTGCTACTGAGAAGCCTTGGTACTCAAAGTGTTTAAATGTCGGCGGGAGATGGCTAGTCCGATATGTTTTTTTTAAAATACTGTCTGAATTCTGATTACATGCCCCCCTAATCGGATTATCTTTTCTTATAACATCAACTGTAGGTTCTAATGTCGATGTTTGTACTTTTCAACATATGTTATGTCATGCTTATAAGTAGTTAATGTTAATATGAGTGTGCTATATTATTATTTTACTTTACAACGTTGAATTCCTTGAAAATGATATGTAACATGCATATGAGAATAAATGAATTCAGTATGAAAGGTGAGCGAAAGGAAGGGCAGAATGTTAGATGGGCCTGTTTGCCCAATTCTCAACCCTTTAAACATAAAGTTCGTTCGTTCGTTTGTCCATAGCTTAAAAATTATTTCTACCAAATCATCCCTTGTGATCTACTGGTTGTCACGATCGACCGGTCGCCGGTCCCTGCCTTATACTAATAAACCTTGTTATACGCCACTAAAGGGGTAAGAAAAAAAAAATATATATATATATAAATAACAGTCCTATGGATATGGTTCTTGGCTGAAAGGTGCACACAACGAAGAACCGGAGAAAACACCAAACCCAAATATTATTAAAGAGGTAAGGTAAAGGTAGTCCATAGCAGATTCTGCCGTAGGAGAGTGAAGTGTTAGAGATTTCACTATACTAGGTCCAGCACTGAGGTGGGGTGACCAATTCACTGCTTCGTTGCATTTTCCTTCCCTAACTCAAAATCAAAGTCAGGTACCCATTTACAGCTGGGTAGACTGGAGCGTGTCGATACCGTGAATCGAATCCGACACCTTTGTCGGGAGAGAGCAACGCCCTAACCGCTCTGTCAATAGGACGCTCATTAATGAAGTACTGAATCGTTATCAAGAATCAGCTGAAGCCAGCTATCTACTCTCCCATACCCCCTTCTGTATCACCATTGACATTTCCCATATAATCATCAACCGTAACTCCATAACGCGTTGTATATTAATGTCTGTTTAGTTATATACTGGTTTAACCATACTGTATAGTTAGTTCCCTCAGTCAGTCTATTATAAACTGTAACTGAAAAAGGTGAATTATGTATTCACTTATAGGTGTTCTATTAATGAGATCCTCACATCCTCAAACTTCTTACAATTTACTTGCAAGTGCTCTGTGGTACTATCTTCCAGATATTCTGCATAGCAAGTTTCTGCTATCATAAAATGCCCGATTGCAATCCATAATCTAAGTAGTCTTTTATTGCTAAGTATTTTTTATTCCCTAGATATTTGACACTTCTAGCTGAAGCTTTGAATAACATGTGATGTCTTTCTTTTAGGCTACAATCCCAAGTTATTTTCTATTCCTCTGTTATTCTTGCAGGTACGCTTTTGATATCTGCCCTGCTCAGGCGTACATACATTTGGTTTGTATTATAAAAACCACTTTGCTTCTTAATTTGCCTTTTTCAAGTACTTCTATATGGGTTAGGTTATGGGTTAGGTAACCAAACTAGTAGAACTGTAAGCCCTCAAGTGCAGGGCTTCTTAACCAAAGGCGCCGCGCATGTACTTCCTGAGGGTGCGAGATCCACATTCTGGGTGTGCGGGACATGTCAGATATTTTAGAAGGCAAATCATTGCAAGCAATATATAATTCACAGAACTCTATTGTATTTGTATAAAACAGAACAATGACAACGTGATCTAAATACCCAACATTAACCACACTTTGCTAATCTTCACAAAACATTACTTTTATCTCTTTCGTATTGTTGGCAGATTTTACGAGCTTGAAGATAATGGGGTGTGAGGCTTCTTAAGATGCCATAAAAGTGTGCGAGGCTGCTTAAGACGATGTTAGGGGGTACGGGACCTCTGAGAGGTTTAGAAGCACTTGTCCAGTGTGTAAAAATGTGGTGTGAAATATCTCCTACTTGGTACACTTTTGTTGAAAGCCTACGTTACTTGGGGAGTTGAAGGGTGATGATGATTATAGATACATAAGAGTGCTAGTGGGGGTCTGAGAGGCTAAGATGTATGGCGTCCGCCTCGAATTCTAAAGGTACCGGGTTCGATTCCCAGTAGAGGAAATATAATTTATGGAAATTTGTTTTCAGAACCAGTGGTCCTAATGATGTTATACTCCCTCCTGGTTTCCTGGGTAGTGAGATCGGATGCCTAGCCTTCTCGGATAAGGGCGAAAAAAAATGAGGCCCTGTGTGCAAGTTGCGCAAGTTAAAAATGCCATGGCAGTTGGAAATCGTAAAGAGTAGGCCATAATGCCGCTGACTTTAAAAATTAGAAACCTACCTACCACAAAAATATGCATGTGGGCATATCTGGAGTCATCCTTATATGACCACCAGCTATGCATAATGCTACAATATACATATGTGGAAGTGAACCTCTGTCTGTGAGGCTAATAACACCCTTATTGACTCTTGAAATCATCCACACACTTCCAGGAATTCCCCCTGTGGTGAAACTTGTAGAGAACCCAGCACTGCACACTAAGCTTAGAGAAATCACTTCAGTCCCAGAAGTGATTCTTTGGCTTCGACCTGCTTGACTACATGCAGGAGGATCTCATTATGGACCCAGTGATAGACGATGGGGGGTGAAAAGTGACAGTGCAGGACGTGACAATTCCTTGGGAGAGCTCAGAACCAGAGCACAGTACTTTAGCTCTGCATAGTTGGAGAGCCCCCTTGGATGGCGGGGAATGCACAGTATGCGACTCGCTTCTTCCTCTTAGCTTGGGAACAGATGTGATGATCCTTTAAATGCCAGCCAAGCTGGAGAAACTGGAGCTCATGACTTCAACTCAGCACGTTTCAGAATGGCAGAAAAGCCACGGGAAAGCCTAGATCTACCGTGTAGATAATACGAACGACTCGTCAAACTGCTATTGGCTGCAAAAAGAGCGAGAAGCTCAGCAACCCTACTTAAACAACAACCACAAAAACATTTATAGAATGTGCTATTCCAATATACCATATAAGGAAGGGAAACCCGAGGCCTGTAAACGGTAAATTAATATGAAACAAACATAAAGGTATGTTTTCAGGCACTCGTAAGAAATAAAGAAGTAGAACACTAGACAACAGAAAAACAACAGACATGAGTGGCTTACCCAGGATTTGAACACTGGACCTTCCGTGCGACAACCCCGCCTAGCTATGCAAGCGAATCACATTACCCTCCCTGCCATCTACGCATCACCAAAAATGATGCTTTTGATGACAGGTCAATGGTGCGAACCGAAAGACATAACACCGGAAGTCCACCGTGGGCAGTACGGCCTATTAATGACGCAATCATTTCTGTTGTTTCCCTATCAGACAGCATAGGCCAGTCCACACAAGACAAAGAGACCTTAATACTGTGTCTAGTACATGATACATGATGTTCTCCACACTTTCTTTCTCCGCCACCAAGAATTCAATTACAGCTCGTTCTTTGTAACGCATGTCGTACACAGACACCATTTTCACAGAGTACTACAGCTGCGCTATCTGTCGGACGACTGTGCAATTACGCAAATGTACGCGGGACACATCAGTGTTGCTACGTGTAAATTTTCGCTTTGCTATCTTTATTCTGGGATGAGGGGAAAAATGTGGGACATTACTTTCTGAGCAACCCTCGTACATTCCGGCTCTCAAATCAAACCAATGGTAAGCTCTTTAGCACTGGGTTGGGGTGTTTTAATTCAAAATATCCCCCACTTGTTTAAAATATTACATTTAATATTCCAACGCGTGACCTCTTTCAAATAATGCGGTAATATTTCCGCCAACTCACAAATAAGTCTGGGAACTTATTTGATGTCCATATGCTACCTTCAAATATTGTCTTCCCCAGACAGGTTATATTTAATAATCTCACACCGGGATGGCCCCATGAAACGATTATCTCATTATCGCCCGTGTTTTCGTGCCTTCTCCAGACAGTCAAACAAAAGGATCGCCGGCCGTTCAGACAAACAATGTGGTTTTATTAGACTGACAGGCCGCAACCCAGGTGTTAATTGCCTGCTTGACGCTGGCCCCGGGAATGAATTACGTTGAGGTCGCTATCTCTCCTCACGTTTGCCGTCTGTATCAAAAGGTGGTAAGCCGGCTTTTCGTGAAAAGAATATCGCTCGCTGACCGGTTCAATAAACCGGGTATTGTTACGATAATATCACAGTTCACCTGGCGGAACGTAAATACGTCTGGGGAGTGGTCACAGTAAAAGAATGTCAGGGCAATAAATATGCCAAATAATAGGATGATGAGTGAAAAAAATGAAGAAATGAAGTGGTACTGCCGGGGTGGATGAGTTATAAAATTGCACGACTGATTGCGTCACAAAGAACAAGCCGAAAGATGAAATGACAAATTGATATTAATTAAATCTTTTTTAAAAATGGTATAACGCTAGCAAAATCACCATACATGACACAGGAGATGAAACTGCTTTTTCCGAAACAACTGACGGCACAGAAGAAAAGAATTAAGTCAAAATAACTGACTGTTCATAGTTCAAAAATACCACACGAAGCAGAACTGATTTCGAGGGGAGAACCAGAAAAATATGCATTAAATTTAACTCTCACAACATCTAGACATCCATTACTCACCGTCACAAGTTCATTCGTTTTACATTTGCTGCTATCAAGGATAACATGAAGTTTCATGCTCCACGAAACATTAAAGATAAACCACAGACACCGCTTTCTACCTCAATAACACACAAACTGATAAGTGATTATGTCGTAGGAAATGGATGTACTGACTTACGTGGTAGGAGATGATAGCGCTTTTATCTGCTTGTTTGCTGTCTGCTATCAGCAAGTGCAAACATGCCCTTGTGAACGCTGACAACATTTCCTTGCAAAACGTATTATTATATTTTACTACTGTAAACAGTTTTGCTCAGTTATCACCCTCAATACGCAAATGTAAACATAGCTTTGTAATTCGTATGTCAACTATATTAGACGAACAAAAACTGTTAGTGATACAAAGATATCTTCTACCTGTGCACGGACGTATTCTACCTTCAATGTGTAGCGGAGAATGAAGCTCGTGTGCAGTAAACAGCGTCATTACTTTTTTTTAATGAAAAAATTTATTTTAACAACTCTCAGTAAACAGTGGCGTTCTTTTTTTTACGAACAAATCTATTTTAACATCTCTCAGTAAACTGGTTTTCTTTTTTTTTTTTATGAACAAGTCTATTTTAACAACTCTGGCACTGCATGTATGTAAGAGGAGCAAACAAAGAACGCGTCTGTGAACATAATAATATTAATCAAATCTTCCATTAGTAAGAGTTATATATACAACACCTGTAGCGTTGTCTGAGTGCCCAAACCGATAACAAATAGAAAATGAGAGACAAAAATACATACAGACAGAAAGGGAGATAACAAAGGACACGTTTTACTTGGCAGACGACCAAGCAATCATCTCCTACTTTCAAACCGTCTACATGCCTTCTTGGTTGTCATTGTTCACGTAATGTGAGTCTGATTAAAAAACAAATTAGGCATGTTATATGATACAAGTTGGAGAGAATTTCATTTGCAAGCTTTATCCACAACAAGGAAAATCGTTTTCCCACATCTGCTGAAGAAGTTTTTATCTACACCTGTTTTGTTGTCGGTTTCAGATTCTACGGTACAGTAAACATGTGATTGTTTTATTTCAAAAACATATCTTTTTTTGTATTTATACAATGGCTGATATGCCTTTTGTTTCGAAAGCATATACACTGAAACTGTACAACTGCGTCATAAGAATTTGTTAAGCAGGCAGTGTGTAATGACTGCTTTTTCAGCTTTCATGAATCACTACTTCTATAAAGGAATGTTTACAGTATCCGGTGAGAACGACGCAAATCCGTGCAACTATAAAAGGACGTATTAGGGCTGGAATAATTGGGTTGCGTCAAGATAGGAATAAAATAGGAAGAAAGAGAGGAAATTTACTGATTCCCAGAATCATGAGTTTCTTAAGAATTTCACTGGAAGAAGATGGACGCTTCATTTCAGAAGCGCACTGAATGAATCATCAACTTCTATGAAAAGACCAGGACCCAGTATCATATTTATTTGCTCCTAATGCGTCTAAGCCCCAGGGCCACTATTTATTTAAGCATAGCGCTAACACACTGAAAAGTGCATGGAGGAAAACAAGTTATTTCATTATTCTTAACTTGGTAGATACTTCAATATTCTGGAACATGTTATTTCTGACAGCAAGCACAAAGTAAGAGAGAGACAAGAAATTATCAAGATAACAGTGTTAGGAGAGAACGCCAGATAGACAGAATTCGGAGAATAGAAAGAAAAAGTAGTTTTAAAAAAAATGGCGAGAAAGGCAAAGATAAAAGAATGATAAATGTGAAATGAGAAACGAAATGACCTTGAGAATCAGAGAGACGTAGTAGTTGGAAGGTAATTCAGAGATAACTAAGGTAAACCTGTTCCTTATAACGATCAGTTAGGTAGTTTCTTCTTCTTCCTTCTTCCTCGTTCGTCCTGAAAAGGACGTTGGTTGCGTTGTGTCTGTTTACGCCGGAGCTGTGATATCTGCACCTTTCGGTCGACCCATCCGACTTCAGCACGGCATTTTTTGGGACCGGGTTTGCCTTCCCTCTGCGATCCCTACTCGCTCAGCCAGACTGCAGTGATGCAGACTGTTTCCAGGACCACCACGTGGAGGTGGAGTAGGGTCTTGGTCAGCTCTGGTTCGCTGACCCTGATGCAAGCAGTCAAAACTCTCACTTCTTTCCTCGTTCTTTATATGTTCAAGCACAAACATAGAAAAGTCTTTATATGTCAAGCGGGAGCCGCGCTAGCGTAGTGGTTACAACACCGCTCTGGCGACCGGGTGATACAGGATCAAACCCGGGCGACGGCATTTGAGGATTTTTCGTCGACCGGGATTTGGACTGGATTAACTCGAAATCGGCGAGTATTTGCCTGAATGGCGAGGGACACCTGTCTCTGTACAAGAAATAAAGGGATACTCACGTAAAATCAATGTCAGGTTAGACATAAAAATAATAACCTGAGATTTCGCCCCGAGTATTAGCGGGCGTACGCAAAAAAAAAAAAAAAAAAAAAATATGTCAAGCATAACGATAGAAAAGTCTTTATATGTTCAAGAACAATGATAGAATAGTCTTTATATATCAAGCACAACGATAGAAAAGTCTTTATTTGTCAATCATAACGATAGAAAAGTCTTTATACATTCAAGCACAATGATATAAAAGTCTATATGTCAAGCACAATGATAGAAATCTCCATGTCAAGCATAATGATAGAAAGGTAGAAACAAGAAATAACTTTCTTCATATAATCTATGAAGTTCTAATGTGATATCAGAAACCACTACTAAAATCCCAACTTGGTTCTCATTCTGATCAGATAATTTTGGTATAGAAGAAAAATATGACAACTTGACTTCTTCAGCTTTCTAATAGTTCAATCAAACTGAGGGATCATACAATGATCACATTGCTATTTCCAACTATTTTTTTCTTTTTCAGGAAATCTTTCTTCAGACACTCAACGTTATAATTACTTATTTCTTTTTACTAATTATCAGCAACCCAAACTATTATCGATTTCAGAAACTGTTAACATACTTTATTGTGGCCATCATAAATACGCCCCACTTGTAACCTGAACATTCTCGTCGCAATCATCAATACTCCCCACTTGTAATCTGAACATTCTCGTCGCAATCATCAATACTCCCCACTTGTAACCTGAACATTCTCGTCGCAATCATCAATACTCCCCACTTGTAACCTGAACATTCCCGTCGCAATCATCCATACTCCCCACTTGTAACCTGATCATTCTCGTCACAATCGTCAATACTTCCCACTTGTAACCTGAACATTTTCGTCGCAATCATCAATACTCCCCACTTGTAACCTGAACATTCTGTCGCGATAATCAATACTCCCCACTTGCAACCTGAACATTCTCGTAGCAATCATCAATACTCCCCACTTGTAACCTGAACTTTCTCGTCACGATCATCAATACTCCTCAACTGTAACATTAACGTTCTCGTCACGATCATCAATACTCCTCAATTGTAACATTAACTTTCTCGCCACGATCATCAATACTCCCTAACTGTAACATTAGCTTTCTCGCCAAGATCATCAATACTCCCCAGCTGTAACATGTACTTTCACGCCACGATTATCAATACTCCCCAACTGTAACATTAAAGTTCTCGCCACGATTATCTATACTCCCCAACTATAACATTAACTTTCTCGTCACGATTATCAATACTCCCCAACTGTAACATTAACTTTCTGGTCACGATCATCAATACGCCCCAACTGTAACATTAGCTTTCTCGTCACGATTATCAATGCTCCCCAACTGTAACATTAACTTTCTCGCGACGATTATCAATACTCCCCAACTGTAACATTAACTTTCTGGTCACGATCATCAATACTCCTCAACAGTAACATTAACTTTCTCGTCACGATCATCAATACTACCCAAATAAAACCATAACTTTCTAGCCTCGATCATCAATACTCCCCAACTGTAACCTGAATTTTCTCGTCGCAATCATCACTACTCCTTAACTGTAACATTAACTTTCTCGTCACGATCATCAATACTACCCAAATAAAACCATAACTTTCTCGCCACAATCATCAATATTCCCCAACAGTAACCTGAACTTTCCCGTCGCAATCATCAATACTCCCCAATTAAAACCTGTACTTTCCCCTTGGGGTCATCAATGCTCCCTGGCTGTAACCATAACTTTCCTGTCATGATCATCAATACTTCATAACTGTAACAACAACATAAAAAACCACGACAAGTATGGGAAACTAAGAGCCAGGGATCCAGACCTACAGGACGACCCAGAGTTGTTTACATAAAATGATCTCTCTCCCCCTTCTTCTCTCTCTCTACCTCTCCTTTTTCCGTCATAGTACCGGCATTGTTTGCTTCTGTAAGCAATGTTAAAAAATTAACAAAACACAACCGTCAGCCTTTAGGTATGTTTCGTTAATCATTACCTTATACTTTACTCAAAATTTCCTGTGTAGTATATTTAACGAAAAAAAAAGAAAGAAAGAAAGACTGCAAGCTTGATTGGGCCAGCATTACTCATATGTGAACATCAGACAGCTGTAAAACGTGTAAGTCTTGAATATAATCACATAATAACAGCAGACCGTAATCAACGGTGACGGGTTGTAACTGGATCTCATTGTTTCACACGGCTTGTGGAGACTCTGAGCATTGTCTTCATGCCAATCAGCGAGAGCTCATCAACGAACACGGAAGGATAAACAGTTGACACAAGTCACACATTGGTTCCATGGGAATGGATAGAACAATACTCAAGACCTAGTTCAGCATGCACAGCGCTATCCTTTAATGATAAATCAATTGTGAGATCTCGATAACAAGTCTTGTTTCCGAAATGTCATAGGGCCCATTTTGTTAAACATGTGATGTGAAATTAAGCGTTTATTCGCTCACTGAATATTTGTGACAAGTAATATTACCTTCAAATGTATATTTAAACAATTCTGATGAGATAAAGTGTATTGCAGAAATAACTAAACTAATTTGTTTAGGAAAGCTAAACTTCTTCTTCTTCTCCTTCGTTCGTCCTGAAAAGGACGTTGGTTGCGTTGTGTCCGTTTACAGCGAAGTTGCGATATTTGCGCCTTTCGGCCGACACATCCGACTTCAGCATAGCATTTTTGGGACCGGGTTAGCCGTCCCTCTTCGATCCCTACTCACTCAGCCAGACTGCAGTGATGCAGCCTGTTTCCAGGACCACCACTTGGAGGTGGAGTAGGGTCTTGGTCAGCTCTGGTTCGCTGACCCTGACGCAAGCAGTCAAGCTATGGGTCGCTAACTGCATTCCTCACTGTTGACGCGTCTTAGGTCCCTGAAAGCTAAACAAATGGGGTGCATCTCATGGAAAGAGAAGAAAACAAATAAAGAGGTCACAGAAAAGACAATTAATGAATGAGATAAAAATTAGCTCAAATATTCTGGCCATTTAAAAAGACATAACAACTTGCTGCAGAACATAATGGAAAGCAGAGTTGAAGGCAAACGTGCACGAGGAATACAGTGCTAATAAGTGGGAAGATAACATCAAGAGATGGATAGGAATGAGTCTACCAGAGTGCACCATCAAGACAAGAGACAGGAATGAGTCTATCAGAGTGCACCATCAAGACAAGAGACAGGAAAGAGTCTATCAGAGTGCACCATCAAGACAAGAGACAGGAATGAGTCTATCAGAGTGCACCATCAAGACAAGAGACAGGAATGAGTCTATCAGAGTGCACCATCAAGACAAGAGACAGGAAAGAGTCTATCAGAGTGCACCATCAAGACAAGAGACAGGAATGAGTCTATCAGAGTGCACCATCAAGACAAGAGACAGGAAAGAGTCTATCAGAGTGCACCATTAAGACAAGAGACAGGAATGAGTCTACCAGAGTGCACCATCAAGACAAGAGACAGGAAAGAGTCTATTAGAGTGCACCATCAAGACAAGAGACAGGAAAGAGTCATCAGAGTGCATCATCAAGACAAGAGACAGGAAAGAATCTATCAGAGTGCACCACCAAGACAAGAGACAGGAAAGAGTCTCCCACCAAGACAAGAGGCAGGAAAGAGTCTATCAGAGTGCACCATCAAGACAAGAGACAGGAAAGAGTCTATCAGAGTGCACCATCAAGACAAGAGACAGGAATGAGTCTATCAGAGTGCACCATCAAGACAAGAGACAGGAAAGAGTCTATCAGAGTGCACCATCAAGACAAGAGACAGGAATGAGTCTATCAGAGTGCACCATCAAGACAAGAGAAGGAAAGAGTCTATCAGAGTGCACCATCAAGACTAGAGACAGGAAAGAATCTATCAGAGTGCACCATCAAGACAAGAGACAGGAAAGAGTCTCCCACCAAGACAAGAGACAGGAAAGACTCTATCAGAGTGCACCATCAAGACTAGAGACAGAAGACGTTGGAGATCCATTACAGCCAACCTTCGTTATGGAGATGGCAGCTGCTGATGATGATGAAACAAACCCAATACAAATAACAAAAATATAACGAAACAAATAAATCTTGTAAATCGCAAACACTAAATATTATTAAAGTCTTATTTCTTCACTCCCATCCAACTAATTTATATGAAACAAACTCCAAAATAAGACAATTAACTGCCTTTTATTTTAAATATTCTATGTCAAGTTAACATTACATCTCAGCGTCAGACCAGGTCTGGTCAACAAATGAGTCAACAGTGAGCAGCTATTTTTGTATGCCTACTGTTGTTTTATTGACCATTTTAGATATTATTTTATTTTGTTATGTTTATGAGAATAAAAATAAATAAATAAAACTTGTCAGTCAAATAGCAGTTACTGCTCCCTGTTTTGTTATTTCATGTATATTTAATAGATACAAGTGAGGATATAAACATTTAAAAAGAGGAAATGAGTATTCAATCATCCTGTATGTGTATGTAGGAATTCCTTTCTTAGAGAATTTTCTAATCCATCCCTCTCTTTCGTCCCATTTTTTCCCACCAACGTAGCAATCTTTTTCATGGAGCGTTTCCGGCCGGGGAACTAAATTGGGCGCCTGTTGAAACAACGCGCAATTTATTCCAGATATACTTCATGGCACCGGATTTTGTTTTTAAAAACCAATATACCTGCCACTGATGCTTTTTTTGAGATACATTTCTGGAGTTTTCCCGCGTTTTTATTATGCAATCGGATAAGCATGAAAAAGTGTCTCCACCATGTGTGTGTGTGTGTGTGTGTGTGTATATATATATATATATATATATATATATATATATATATATATATATATATATATATATATATATATATATGTGTGTGTGTGTGTATATGTCGTAGATTAGTGATAGGGGAATTAAGACTTGGGTTCGTCCCTTCTGAATAGACTAGAACATGAGGTGACTCAGTGAGAGATAATATAAGAAATAGCTTTACACGAGTGAGATGGTGGAAACTAGGTAAGTCTGTCCCTGAGACTCGAGGAGATCCTCTCGCTCAGCCTATCTCTACAACAGAAAGTATTTGTCAGACAGATTACTCAGTTATATAGATGTACTATATATCAACCACTCACCGACACACACACATAAGTGACGACAGTTTGACGTACAGACGTGAAAACTATAACAATGGAATATATATATTTTGGGACGAGCTGACCGACACACTTGAATAAGTTTATGTAAATTTTATTTATCACCACAACCAAAAATTTGAATATCAATCACATATAAATACACATAGGTTAAAGAATTACTAAAAGAACAGACCTATAGGTGTAATCCTTTCCCCCTCTGTTGAGCCCACGATCCCGTTAGCAGAAAAGTTATAGCCCCAAAGAGTCACAGATTTATACGCTATGGTCTAGGATTTCCCTCTACAGTTTAAGAACAGAGTTTATACGTTAATCTATTCTACGAGGAAACAGCATTAGAAATACTTGCATAACAAAAATACAAAGTGGGTGTCAGAATTATACAATGAAAGAATCACTCGTGCCTGCTTTCGTTCTACTCATTCAACAGTGGCCACTGGCTTTCGTTCTTACCTACAAAACTGGACTTTTCACCTTGTGGCGCAATCATAGGACACACACTCACAGCACATCCAGTGTTCTGTTAGCAAAAAAAAACCCCAGCTCTACAGTGACCGGTTAATTCCAAGACTCCGGGGAGCGTTATCTTCACTGTTTATATTTTAGGATTACCTGTTTATGTCGCTAGAAATCAGTTCAGGTAAGAGATTCCACAGGGCTCACTGTGTCAGAATTCTTGAGATTTCCAGTAATTCGGAAATGTCAGGTTGGTAACTTCTCTCAGTATAAACTTCTTTGATATACCACAAATGATCAAACGTCGGGAAAGTTAAATGTTTGTAATATGCGCCACTTTGGGCTGAATGTAAATGAGAGTTTTTTTTTTTTTTTTTGTGTGTGAAAGAATTATAACTCTGGAGCTATGGGCCCAGTTATAGCCTTATTCCTTAAATGTTCTTTAGGGTGGTACTCTGTCTCGTTCTGGTTCCACACACAATGCCAGACAGGTTTACCTTGGAAACCCAACGATTAAGTACAAAGGTTCTTTACAATGGTTATTCTCATACCTCATGGAAAAACCGCTGGTAGGTTTAGGGTTTGACCCAAATACTGTATAAAGAAAGAGAAAAACATAAATACTCAACCCTAATAGTATACACAATCCTACGCGTAAATAGAATATGTTCACTTCGGTCATTTAACTTAAATTATAAACCGCAAACTTAGAGCTTGTCTTATCGTTTAAAACTCCCGTGAAATAAATTCTAGTCATTAAAAAGAAATCAATCATCATGAATTAGAAATAAATACATATTTCGTCCACACTCATGGTGTATCAGTGCATTACTTAGATAGTTAAATTATTCTCTGACTGGTTACTAGCAGTGAATAAATTTTATATTATAGTTTAGCTAGAAATTATTATTTATTCTGCTATCCACTGTAACACAGTAAAACTTAGAGAATTATCAAATGACGGACCTATTCTAGAAAAACACTTCGGCACAGAAAATTTAGTGAAATATAAATTTGGACTAACAATAAAATCACTCGACAATACTAGTCAATATTATTACCTCCAAAACAGAACTACAGGCTATCTCCACGAAACTGAGAACTTCACTTATACAGGTATTCTAGAACTCGGCTAGATGTCGAGAAACTAAGAACTTCACTCTACAAGGTATTCTAGAACGAAGCGATCTGTCTTCTGACACTGAGGAGTACTGAATGAATGACGTCTAAACTGCTGGGGTTTAAATATTAGAAATCAAAGAAATAGCCCAGACTTAATACATTTAGCACCTACGCCCAGATTTACATATTTCCTTGCTCGTTCTGCGAATCAAACGAATTCTTCGCACCAATTTGCCGCTCTGTCTCGCCATCTGGCAGCGTACAGACTGCTTAAAATCGGGCTAGCAAAGTCTTTGATCTGGCTATGCTCACCATGTTTTAATTACTTTCTAGCGAGCTGGTTAACAAGGGAGGCAATAAAATTGCTCATCTTGTTTCCCAAATTTTATCTCCCCTTGATCGCTCTCTATCGAAAAATACGTTATCAAACTTAACGCCACCTTTCTCTGTTGCAACATATTACACGATTTCGATCTCTGGCGTTCAAAATTAAATGAAACCGCCTCACGTATGCTAATCAGGTCTGCTATAAACCTACATCAAAGGGAAAAACAGCGAACAGCAATTAAATGCTTGCTAAATTAGATGAGAGAAAATTCGATGAGAGAAAAAAAGACAAATCACTGAGTATAGGAGGAAATTACGTTAAAAACAGACATAGATGCAACTTTTAGGTAAAAGAGAAGTGTAGATGAGGAAATAGATATAGAAATCTATGACCATAATCTGTCACAGTATATATATATATATATATAAAATCACGTGTACTTAGCCATACTCAAAGCAAATTTATTCATGTTTTACTTAACTGTTCCGCGGATTTTAGTGTCTCTGCTTTGGGGTACGTCACAGATTAAACAATAGATCAAGCGCCATCTCGAATGCAGGGGTGGGTTGTGACAGGCCCCCATCGTTTTCCTTGTCTTGAGTTGTTAGTAGACTATGATGATATTGTTTCGTGAGCATCTCTTTATGTTATCTTCACACATATCAAACTGCCATCGTCTTGCCCGTTTCCCTTCAAGTTTCCCTTTTGCTTCTATTATTGGTTGTGACTGAAGTGTTTTTCTTCCATTTTTTTTTTTTTTAATACGTCCAAAATAATGTATTTGCCTACTTTCGATTTCGTCCACAAAAATTATGTTTATTTATAGTTTTTCAACATCTGTTGTCAAGAGGTAAAAGGCAGTTTAATAGTAAATACAGCCGTAGAGGAGTGAAGTGTTGAAGACATCACTATACTAGGTCCATCTTCCAGAGGTGTTGTGCTCTGTTCCCTTCTTCGCTGCTTCTGCTTTCCCAAACTGGAGCATCACGTCACCGCGTTTCGAACCCGGTACCTTTGCCGAGACAGACCAGCGCTCTAACCACATATGAGAAGCGAACGATTCTTTTATGACCACATTTCAGTACCGTACAATAACTGACAAGTGGGTATAGCACGCCAGGACTCTTACAATTTAATTAGTTTGTTAGTATATGAGCCTCAGTTTATTGAATATAGTGTTGGCCATTGCAGTTCTCTTTTTGACTTCATTACACATCGGTGTTGAGGAAGAGAAACTGTGTATTGGTTCCAAACTTCTGTCACTGGTTCCTGTGTTGCCTACATATACTTTCCATGGTGAGGAACTATATATATATATATATATATATATATATATATATATATATATATATATATATATATATATATATATATATATATATATATATATATATATATATATATATATATATATATATATATATGTAGTGAAATTGACAGAGATACAACGGTAAAATACATCCAAAGATAACATTTAAGGATAAAAACATAATGCGTAGGCTGCGAATAGTACATGATCGCCTAGACCGCGGGTCATCATCCTCCATAATAATTGACTTGCTAGACAGGCGGGGAACGGCGGATAAAAAGGAAAAAATATGACTGGAAAGATTGCGTGAGACTAGAAAGGCTAAGGAGACGCAATTGGGGGGGAAACGGAGAAAAGTCACGTTTCCCAAGTTGACATAAAAAGTAAGCAACTCGACAGAAGGGACCATAGATATGTTACGCCACAGTCATTTATTGGACGCTTTTGCGATACCAAGCCCTTGATTTGAATTCAGCGGCTAAAAGCAGATGTTAGTAATATTACAAAAATTAAAAAGTACTTTTTTCTTAATATTAATGTTAGGAATATAAAAATTAGCTGGCCGGATGGCCCATTCTGAGCAGTGAACTAATATGGTCTTAATTTTACAGACGGATAGATAATATTGAAGATAATGACAAAAGGCAGTGTTGTTCACATCATCGACAGACTGTATTGAATCTAAAAGTGTCGCTAATTGCACAAAAAAACACGACCTTGAGACGCAGGTGTTCAAATCTACGTAGTATGGAAGAGAGGGACATTGGTGGTAGCTGTGTCTAAATATAACTTTTAACGACAAAATTTTGGAGGGGAGAGAAAGGTTGGTTCAAAAATCAAGTACATTTTTGTTGAAACACAAGTAGAGACGGACAGACTAACAGATAACCATCCATACTTGACTGAAGCATGACTGAAATGACTTTAGGGTAGGAAATTTGAATTAAAAATAAACCTAGGCAGTGATTGGCCACAGACAAGCATATTGTCGGCGCTTAGACGCGGATTTGGGGTCATTTCTCAATAGTTGTTCAGTGATAGACACAGATTTTAAAGTGTGGTGATTTCCATATGAAAGAAAGTGTAAGAAGTTTAGGGACGCCATACTATAGCCAGCAGCTCAGCTGAGTTTTGCTAGCAATTCTGTGTTATTTATTCATAATCTGGTAAGATTGAAATTATTTCCTTATATATTTTGAATATTGTTTCATGTTCGAGTGATTTGATACTGCCATATCGAAATCTAGCCTTACAAACAAGTAGGGATTTGCTCTAGACCCCCAGCCCTAGTCAGGGTCTAGGGACCAACAATGTACATAAACTCCAGCAAGGATTATGCAAGACAGATCAAGTGTTGAGAATAATGAAACATATTACCTATCCTCTTTTAGGGCAGAAAACTAATAAATAAATTTTCAGAATCTATGGTCTGGGAGGATCTATCTGATGTAAAACCACCATGGTAAATGTGCTGTTTGGTCAGAGAGATCTGACCTGTCTGTATGATGTGGTTGTTGTGTCAGTGTTGTGTCCAGACGTGGGTAGAGAATAGATTTTGACACATGGCCCATACTTTGATTGCAGAGCTGTGAGTTTCTGTTGTCAACCAAGCAGTGTCTATTCAGTTGGTGACTTTACTCGAGTGTATCTGTGCAGTACTTGTGACAGAGACCACCATTATTGCCCGCCAGCACGGAGAGGTGGGATCACCAGATTTCAGCACCAGAGCTACAACTACAAGATGAGTGAGCCTCTGGTCTGCTGGACATTCACCAACGCTGTGTAGTTACTAATACCCCCATAAAAATTCCCACCATTTTCTGGACACTGTGTAGTCAATATAGACAGGTGTGATGAGGCCACCCCAACAGCACAAACATTAACTATCCTCCCAAGTAGATGACTACTAGAACATTTTTATAAAACTAACTAGTATAGTACATATATATGTACACTATTGCATTTATGATATAATATTCCATGCATTTCTTTCATAATCTCTAAATCCTTTTAAGTTCTGGTCAACCTAAAAAATTGATCCAGAACAAAATAAATGTAATTCTATCAAAAAAATTTTACACACGTGAGTTAGTTCAGTGTATTTTAACATTTATTAATATTATTAGTCTTGTTAAATATCTGTGGGTATATCTATAACCTATTACACCACACTACATATCATAACCCTAGACACTTTACGTAGCCACATTCATTAAAAAAAATTAAGTGTGAGGTCGTAGTGGTAGCAAGAAAGGCCTTCTGACAATTCACAACTACATTTTATCTCAGGAGCCTTCACAGCTGGCCTCATACAATTACATTTAGTAATATCACCATCATACAATACCATCAACACCACTACATATATTGGGGTCTTGTCCGGGGATAATTAGCCCAACAGTAATATTAGGATCTCCTGGTGGGAGAAATAAAAGTAGGGAAATAAATTGTAAAATTCCCTTTAACATTAAAAGTGTCCCTGCAGATAAAAGTTGGTGAATCTTCACAGCCAGAAATAATTAATTAGTTAACTGGTTAGTTAGAATTAGTTAGACTATAGTCATATAGTAATTAGAAGTACTTAGTGTATTTACTGGTTAGAGATTTATCTTGGATATTATTATATTGCCTAAAACGTATGGCGGAGCTGGCAAAATTTAGATCAGCTGCTGTGCTCACCGCGAAGGAGATGGGAATGGATGGTCAAATTTTAATTCAATACGTAACGGCTGAATGTGATAAATATATTGAACGGGAAGAAAGGAGATTAGAAAAAGAGGCTGAAAGAAAATTAGAGGCTGAAAGGTTAGCTGAAGAAAAGAGGTTACAAATTGAGGCTGAGACAAAGAGGCTGCAGATTGAGGCAGAAGAAAAACGACAGCAAAGGGAGGCAGAAGAAAAACGACAGCAACGGGAGGCAGAAGAAAAAAGGTTGACTGCCGAAAGGGAGGCAGAAGATAGAAGGTTGCAGAGGGAGCACGAATTACGACTAAGGGAGCTGGAATTACAAGGCCCGGCTCCTGAAAATGGTGCCAGCCCTTTTGCCTCAGATGCTACGCCCAGTATGGGAGCCTCAAACTCAGCTATGGGGTTTCATTTAGACCATTTTGTTGAAAAAGACGATGACATAGAGGGGTACCTAGGACGTTTTGAGTTATTAGCTACTACATATGGGTTAGAGAGAGAGAGGTGGAGCTTAAAGCTATCACAAGGATTGAGAGGTACTTCTTATGAAGTATTTGCTAAAATGAACAGGGAAGACCAAGACAATTATGACATGTTAAAGCAGGCTTTGTTATTAAGGTACGAGAAGAATGGTGAATTTTATCGTAAGAAATTTAGAAATGCCAAACTGTTGTCTGGGGAGACATACCACCAATTCTCTGCTAGACTAGAAACCTATTTGGAGAAATGGACGGCTCTGGGGAAGACCCAAGATCTTAAAGAAATGATCATGATTGAGCAATTGAGAGAGTCCATGGCTCCAGACATGAGAAAATTTCTCATGGAACAAGGTGCAGAGAAGTTGGGGGAAATTTTAAATGTTGCTGAGAGGTATCAGGCAGCCCAGGCAGAGGTAAGTGGTGCTAAGAAGAAGCACATAGACAATTTTAAAGCTCCACAGCAATTTAATAAATTTGATAATACAGAGCAGGGAAATAAAGGTAGGACAAACTTTGAGCGGCCAAGAAATGACTATCGCGACAGAAACTCACAGTTCAATGACCAAAAGTTCAATGAAAGAAAACCGTTGAACCAAGGAAAAAGATGGTGTAAATGGTGCAAGAAGGATAACCATAACACCGAATTTTGTAGAAGGAAACCTTCAAACATTGCTGCAATGAAGTCGGGGACGCAAAGATTAAAGGTTAATCCTAAGGGACAACAGGAACCTTATCACCCCCCAGTTTGTGAGGATGTTATTTGTAATGGGGTCACCATAAGGTGCCTTTATGATACAGGTTTGGATTATGATTCAGTTGTGAAGTCTAGCCTAGTGGACCCAAGTCAGTATACCACAGAAACAGTGGAAATACAAGGGGCGACTAAGGACATACCACTCATGACACTTCCCATCGCAAGGATAACGGTGAAAACTCGCTATGTGGAAGGAGAAATCAGAGCAGCAGTGATAGATGAACCAATCTACCCTCTGATATTGGGGTGTAGATACGTCTTCTTGGGGAATCCCGAGAAACCTGTGATCATGGCGACAGTGCAGACCAGGTCACAGAAGAAGGAGGAAGAAGGTGAACCTATAAACGCTCATCCAGAGGAGATGAGGAAGGCGCAGGCTGAGGATAGGACACTCAAGCCCTGTTTTAAAAAATTGCCCAAATGCCACACACCTCCGAGCAAGGGGGAATATTTCATGAAGAACAAACTCTTATACAGGAAGGCCGGAACTGGAACAAATGGTCACAACCAGCTGGTTCTTCCCACTTCATATAGAGATAAAGTGATGGAACTCGGGCATGCGATTCCCTTCAGTGGTCACATGGGGATCAGCGCCACAGGACAGCGTATAGCTTGTCATTACTTCTGGCCAGGGATAACGGAGGATATAAAAAGATATGTCAAATCCTGCCCAGAATGTCAAAGGGTAGCTCCAAAGCACTGGACTGCTCCTGCAACTCTAGGGGAAATGCCCATAGTGGGAACACCTTTTGAGAGGGTTGCAGTGGATATTGTAGGACCTCTCACTCGGACCAAGAGGAGGAACAGTTACATCCTTACTCTGGTGGACACTTGTTCTATGTGGGGAGAGGCGGTAGCCCTGCCATCAATTGATTCAAAACATGTAGCAGAGGCACTACTTACAATATTTACCCGATTAGGATTCCCGCATCAAATCTTGACGGATAATGGTTCTCAGTTCAAGGGGAAACTAACGGAAGAAGTTTTTAAGCTATTTCAAGCCAGGCACTTTCATTGTAGTCCGTACCATCCACAAGGGAACGGCCAGGTAGAGAGGTTCAACGGGACTCTCATTTCTATCCCGAGAAAGCTGGCACACGAAAAACCGGATCTGTGGGATCAATTCCTGCCCGCCGCATTGTTTGCGTACCGGGAGGTACCACATAGTTCAACCGGGATGGCTCCCGCAACTCTGCTATTTGGGAGACCAATAAAAGGTCCTTTAGAAGCTTTATTAAGGACCTGGACAGATGAGAAGGCGGAAGAGACTGTTACCTCATCGTATCAATATGTGAACGAACTGACCACTCGTTTGAAAGCTGGATGGAAACTGGCAAATGATAATTTGAAACAAGCCAGGAAGAAACATGCAGCATATTTTAATAGGAAGGCAAAGGACAGGGAACTGGCAGTCGGAGAGAAGGTGCTGCTTCTACTACCCGGAAGCCAGAATAAATTACAAATTGGTTGGCAAGGTCCATATACGGTTCTAGAGAAGGTGTCTAGAACAAACTATAAAATTGACAAAAAGGGGAAGGAAAAAGTTTATCATGTAAACCTGTTAAAGAAGTATCTGGACAGACCACTCCAGGAAAGCACCCCCTTATTGACCTTGGCTATTGCAACCCAGATGCAAAAAGAACCACTCACCTCACATGAATACCCATTACATCCTTGTGAAACAGCAGCACAGGTAAAAGTCAGTAAGCACCTGACTAAAAACCAGAGGGAGAGAGTTCAAAAGGTTCTGGAGGAACATACAGATGTATTAACAGATAAACCAGGCCATACAAATTTGCTACAGTATGACATGAAACTGGTAGACTCAAACCCAATCTGTATGAGAGCCTATTCTATTCCGTTCGCGAAGGAGAAGGCATTGAAGGAAGAAATAGAGTATTTGTTGAAGGAGGGGATTATTTCGCACAGTGAATCATCTTTTAGTTCTAGTGTCGTTTTGTTGAGAAAACCGTCTGGGGAACACAGATTGTGCATAGATTACAGGAAACTGAATGCTGTCACAAAAGGACAAGTGGATCCATTACCAGACACAAAACAGTTATTTGCCAGACTGAACAAGGCAAAATACTTTTCAAAGGTGGATCTTAGTAAAGGCTATTACCAGATCCCAGTGAAGCCTGAAGTGAGACCTTATTTGGCTTTTAGCACTTCGGATGGACATTATGAATTCAATATGCTACCATTCGGACTGAAAAATGCTCCGAGTGTGTTTTCAAGGATGATGCGCAAATTGTTGGATCCCCTGAATAACCCATGTATCACAAATTTCATGGATGATATTCTCGTCGCCACCGAGACATTTGAAGAACACATTGAAGCTCTGGAGATGTTGTTTGATAGACTTCGGGAGGCGAACTTAACTGCTAGGCCAACAAAATGTTGTATTGGATGCAAAGAGTTGGAATTCTTGGGACACACTGTATATCAGGGTAATATGACCCCTGATCCTAAGAACTTGGAAAAACTGCAGAGAGCACCTAGGCCACAAACAAAAAAGGACGTGCGATCATTCGTGTCGTTATGCGGATTTTATCAGAAATACATCAAAAATTTTAACGCTATTTGTGCTCCTCTGACTGATCTGACTCGCAAGGGACTTCCAGATAAAATTATTTGGACTGCACAATGTGCACTAGCGTTCCAAGAGTTAAAGGAAAAACTCACTAGCAAGCCTATTCTCAAACTGCCTGATTTGACACAGGACTTTGTCTTAAGAACCGATGCAAGTAATGTAGGACTCGGAGGGGCTTTGTTGCAAAGATCAGCTTCACCTGATGGGGAACTTAAACCAGTCGCTTATGCAAGCCGCAAATTGAATAAGGCGGAACAAGGATACTCCACAAGCGAAAAAGAATGTTTAGCATTAATCTGGGCAATAAAGAAGTTTCAAATCTATCTGTATGGTAGGACTTTTGTGGTGGAGACGGACCATCAGCCTCTCGTGTTCTTGTCTCAGGCTAAGCATGAAAACGCAAGATTGCTGAGGTGGTCTTTGTTGCTTCAACCTTATCAGTTTAGTATCCAATATATCCCAGGCAAATTGAATGTCGGTGCAGATTTCCTCAGTCGGCACCCCTGTGATCAAAATTAGAGTAGTGGCAGACGTGAGGAGTAATTTTACCTATGTGTATCGCTGGTTTTGAAACTTGCCATAGGCATGTTTTCAAGTGGGGAGATGTGTAGTGAAATTGACAGAGATACAACGGTAAAATACATCCAAAGATAACATTTAAGGATAAAAACATAATGCGTAGGCTGCGAATAGTACATGATCGCCTAGACCGCGGGTCATCATCCTCCATAATAATTGACTTGCTAGACAGGCGGGGAACGGCGGATAAAAAGGAAAAAATATGACTGGAAAGATTGCGTGAGACTAGAAAGGCTAAGGAGACGCAATTGGGGGGGAAACGGAGAAAAGTCACGTTTCCCAAGTTGACATAAAAAGTAAGCAACTCGACAGAAGGGACCATAGATATGTTATGCCACAGTCATTTATTGGACGCTTTTGCGATACCAAGCCCTTGATTTGAATTCAGCGGCTAAACGCAGATGTTAGGAATATTACAAAAATTAAAAAGTACTTTTTTTCTTAATATTAATGTTAGGAATATAAAAATTAGCTGGCCGGATGGCCCATTCTGAGCAGTGAACTAATATGGTCTTAATTTTACAGACGGATAGATAATATTGAAGATAATGACAAAAGACAGTGTTGTTCACATCATCGACAGACTGTATTGAATCTAAAAGTGTCGCTAATTGCACAAAAAAACACGACCTTGAGACGCAGGTGTTCAAATCTACGTAGTATGGAAGAGAGGGACATTGGTGGTAGCTGTGTCTAAATATAACTTTTAACGACAAAATTTTGGAGGGGAGAGAAAGGTTGGTTCAAAAATCAAGTACATTTTTGTTGAAACACAAGTAGAGACGGACAGACTAACAGATAACCATCCATACTTGACTGAAGCATGACTGAAATGACTTTAGGGTAGGAAATTTGAATTAAAAATAAACCTAGGCAGTGATTGGCCACAGACAAGCATATTGTCGGCGCTTAGACGCGGATTTGGGGTCATTTCTCAATAGTTGTTCAGTGATAGACACAGATTTTAAAGTGTGGTGATTTCCATATGAAAGAAAGTGTAAGAAGTTTAGGGACGCCATACTATAGCCAGCAGCTCAGCTGAGTTTTGCTAGCAATTCTGTGTTATTTATTCATAATCTGGTAAGATTGAAATTATTTCCTTATATATTTTGAATATTGTTTCATGTTCGAGTGATTTGATACTGCCATATCGAAATCTAGCCTTACAAACAAGTAGGGATTTGCTCTAGACCCCCCGCCCTAGTCAGGGTCTAGGGACCAACAATGTACATAAACTCCAGCAAGGATTATGCAAGACAGATCAAGTGTTGAGAATAATGAAACATATTACCTATCCTCTTTTAGGGCAGAAAACTAATAAATAAATTTTCAGAATCTATGGTCTGGGAGGATCTATCTGATGTAAAACCACCATGGTAAATGTGCTGTTTGGTCAGAGAGATCTGACCTGTCTGTATGATGTGGTTGTTGTGTCAGTGTTGTGTCCAGACGTGGGTAGAGAATAGATTTTGACACATGGCCCATACTTTGATTGCAGAGCTGTGAGTTTCTGTTGTCAACCAAGCAGTGTCTATTCAGTTGGTGACTTTACTCGAGTGTATCTGTGCAGTACTTGTGACAGAGACCACCATTATTGCCCGCCAGCACGGAGAGGTGGGATCACCAGATTTCAGCACCAGAGCTACAACTACAAGATGAGTGAGCCTCTGGTCTGCTGGACATTCACCAACGCTGTGTAGTTACTAATACCCCCATAAAAATTCCCACCATTTTCTGGACACTGTGTAGTCAATATAGACAGGTGTGATGAGGCCACCCCAACAGCACAAACATTAACTATCCTCCCAAGTAGATGACTACTAGAACATTTTAATAAAACTAACTGGTATAGTACATATATATGTACACTATTGCATTTATGATATAATATTCCATGCATTTCTTTCATAATCTCTAAATCCTTTTAAGTTCTGGTCAACCTAAAAATTGATCCAGAACAAAATAAATGTAATTCTATCAAAAAATTTTACACACGTGAGTTAGTTCAGTGTATTTTAACATTTATTAATATTATTAGTCTTGTTAAATATCTGTGGGTATATCTATAACCTATTACACCACACTACATATCATAACCCTAGACACTTTACGTAGCCACATTCATTAAAAAAAATTAAGTGTGAGGTCGTAGTGGTAGCAAGAAAGGCCTTCTGACAATTCACAACTACATTTTATCTCAGGAGCCTTCACAGCTGGCCTCATACAATTACAATTAGTAATATCACCATCATACAATACCATCAACACCACTACAATATATATATATATATATATATATATATATATATATATATATATATATATATATATATATATATATATATATATAGAGAGAGAGAGAGAGAGAGAGTGCGCGTGCGCGCGTGCGTGCGTGCGTGCGTGCGTGTGTGTGTGTGTGTGTGTGTGTGTGTGTGTGTGTGTGTGAGAGATATGCCATTGCGGTCTATAATTAAAATTTGCAAGTTTTGTTGGAGGCAATTTCTGCCAGTGGCAATAACGTAAACCAAAGAAAAAAAAAACATCAGTGCCACAAGTTCGCTGTATGTTAAGTATTTCATACATACTTACAAACATTCATCACAACAAAAATTACGGACCTGAATTACTTTTCAGGTGTAACAGAAATAAATAGTCTGACATTTATTTTACTAGTTCCTACTTTATTTCAATGAATACTATATTTGACACATTGCAACCAGATACCACAGGCTCGCAAACACATACAACCGTCAAATATTATTGCAAATTAAGTTCATAAGGACGCCAAGTACTGTTTTTTTGTTTTTTTTTATTCGCGCAAAGATTACATCTAGTCGCCTGGTCAATTTCAAGAGCAAACTTCCAAGTCACTGCGTCATTTAGCTATCTTCGATAACTGCCACGGCACTGCCCATAATTTTTTTAAAGGTCAGATACTAACGTCTGCCACCAGCTACAGTGGATTCTGCAGCACACCCTTTATTGCGCTTTCAAAACTTAAGACGTCATAGACAAGACGTGGCAACTGGCCTGCTCAGCAAAGATTCATAAACGTTTTGAACTCAAAGGTTTGGAAGACTTTTCAACGATATTTTAAGCGTTATACCAATACAACTTCTAGTGTTATAATTTCGTTATTTGGTATCGTGTGTGTGTGTGAGGGAGAGAGAGAGAGAGAGAGAGAGAGAGAAGGGGAGAGAGACAGCGAGAGAGAGAGATAGACAGAGAAGGGGAGAGAGAGAGAGAGAGAGAGAGAGACAGCGAGAGAGAGAGAGAGATAAGTATGATCATTAACTTCAGGACTCAAGTTACACAGAAAGACTGGTAACATACAAATATTCCAAGAACGCAAACCCGTATCAGTTTATGCGTAAAACACACTCGCTGAAGATAAGATGTTCATACACCGTTAAGACATCCTCATCTACAGGTTAACACTGAGCAAGCCAGATCATAAGAAAGGATTATATCGATACTGTGAGCAGAGAGAATGACCAATGCTCTCATGTGCGAAATAGCGTATCCTATACTTAGCATGCCGACCAAGCTTCCAGGCAGCCGAGACAAGGAACGTTAACACGCAGAGAACAGGAAGCAAATACCACGTAACTGAAATAACAAATTCATGTGATAGACCATGCTTACCAATATTATTTCAAACTACAATGTAATCAGAAACACAAAGGGCGTGAATCTTAACCCATGTTAATTATTCAGCATTGTCACTATTAATATCTACCTTTTTGCACCTTATGGAGCATGGAACCACTACTGCAAATAGTCCCCTTACAGGGCGCCTGAGCCAAGTATTCACGTGCTCTTACAGCGGCGGTTTCTATAGCAATATATTTTATATGATAATGTTGCCAGCCTCATAGTAATCTATGACATGTCTGAGAGAGGAAAAGTCATAATCCTATTCTTTCTTCGACTTATCAGAAACCTTTGGGAACTACATGAGGGTTCTGGTTCTTTATGCATCAATAAAACATGTTGCAGATAGGATAGACAACGGAAAAATGTACACTGGAAGAGTATGAGGAAAATATACAACAAGCTCCAAATGCGTATGTTAGTACCAAGATATGATTAAGAGTAATAGGCTATGATAGGCTCTGCTTAGGGTATATGATAAACAGAGACACTGTTAGCGAGAGAGACAGAGAGAGAGAGAGAGAGAGAGAGAGAGAGAGAGAGAGAACATAAAAATCTGTAACAAGGATCTGAAAGAGACAAGAAACATTAAGAAAAGGTGAAAACAAATGAATACGAACGTGCAATCATGACATACGCTTAAGGCTGCTTCTACTGGACCCCCCTTATTTTTCTCACTGTTCCACATTTCTCATAAATATAACAATGACTAATTCTAACAGTGGTGTAGCACGTGTGTACTGCCACATAACTTTTTTTTTAACCCAGTACTAAAACGCCAACTCTAAAACATTGGAAACTTAGTGTCGTAAATTTTTAAAGATAGGTCAGAAGATATTTATGGTCCCGTCTGAGCAGAGGAGATAGTGGTAAATATGTGAGAATAAAGGTGTAAGAAATTGATTTTCACGAGGGAATAGTGTAAGAGGAAGATCTATCTCTGGAATGAGTAGTTTCTCTAGTCCAGCCTATCTATACGACTATATTTTAATATAAGACATCCGTTCTCTCCCTATATGAAATATAACTTACACTAAACACACCCACACACACAATTATGTGACAACAATACACACAAACGTGAAAAACTATGGTTAATTGGGTATGGGTCTGACCAACACGCACATTTTAGGTCTTTTTGTTGTTTATTATCTTTAAACTTTTTTACAACATCAAACACATATAGAGAAATCAAATAAATCAAGTTTACAGATATATGAAAATAACCGAATAAGTGCCCTCCCCTTGTTGAGAAAAGATCCCAAAAGAAGTTAATAACCCAAAGGTCAAAGAAAAGCACTAGATTACAGAATAGAATATGAAGTACAAATTCCCCACTAAATTACTACTCAGTAAAAATCTCGTTTTAGCGAAATAAAAAGAAGTTAGTACAATGTTTGTAACAAAGGAAAATATTTACTCTCTCTCTGTCTCTCACTCTGTCATCTGTGGCCACAAAAACTCTTGCTTACCTAATAATTGTGTAGGTATCCCGTGAAAAATTACAAAAGTCTGAACCTATATTGTCAGGTGGGTTGCCCAAATCTATACCCAGTCCAGCCTTTGTATCGAATAATAATTACAAGGTGGACGCCAAATTTGGTGGTTTATTTTTTCCTGGAAGAATCCTGCGTCACCGCATATAGTTACTGAAGCAGGACGTTCACAGTTACAAAAGGAGAAAAGTAGTTCCTGTACTGTTTAGTCTCTGGTTGCTAAGACACATGTTACAATATGTAAAACTGATAATGATGGTAAATCCTATCGGCTGACTCTTATGGTGAGTACCGATTTTGAAACATCGTAGTTTTCTGGATCACTCCGTTGCTACGGCTGTCAAACGTCAGGAATATATGTTCTTTCGTATGCCCAGTGGGCTGGAAAATTTTGATAAATACTTCTGGGTAATGTACCGTCCAGTTACAATTAATCTTACTGTTTCTATTGGTCTCTCTCTGAATGAAGAAAGAGGACCGAACAGGTCCAAAAATCGAAGACCCAAAATAATAATAATGTTACTGGTAATATTAGACCGCTGGCCGCTGGTTTTGATTAGATGCTATATTGGGAAGAAAAGAACATTTATGAAAAACTGCTACTATCCTATCCGCCCGTAAGTTTTCCGCTATGGCATGTCGGAAAAAAGGGTATGTGCCCTCCCCCGTTATTGCCCGCGAGAAAATGCACAGCGCACAAAGTCAATTATTATTCAATTTATCCATACGCGCACTTTAACAAAAATCGCCTGTCACTACTAGCTATTTGTCGGCGTCTGTTGTTTAATCGCATAACATTAACTCTAGTCACTTATTTAATTTCACACAATGAAATATAATGCGAATTCTATTTTGTCAATGATCCGTCACACTTAATAATCTTAATCAGCTAAGCCGTATCTTCTTGTGTAAGAAAAATGGGGTGTTTGAAATTACATTACTCTGAACGACTGGCAAGAAATATCTATGCGTTAGGTTATTTCACTAGTTTTAAACGCTAGGGAATTATAGTGAATAAAATGGTAAACCTAACACATTTTAACACTTAAGCACAATTTCTATTACCACAAATCAGAAAATTAAACCCCCATGGGACAATTTACACATTTAGCGAAGAAATGGTTCTAGTCCGTCGTGCTTAGATTATCCAAGAATTTCTGAGCGACTCTAATAACCGACTTTGAGAGAGCGCGTTATATATACAGCTCATGGTGTTATCATCACCAGAAGACGTTACAATTCACACCTTCTGTATAGTAGGAAATTCAGGAAACTGCGTTTCCCGGATCAAAGATTTGTTCGTTCATTCTACTCAGCGATGCTGACCGACATAAAAAACCTTGCCGTGTACGGGCCTCTCTAGATTACGTCCCCTTGCGCAGATCAAACGATTGTCTCCCCCTGAATGAATGAACATCAAAGAGTACACGGGGAAAATATTATCGCCCCTGTATCTTCTTCAAACAGTCCGTTATTTCTCCGCGCAACTGTCTAATGACCGATAATCGGCAAATCAGCTCGCGTGAGAAACTCAGGTAAACACATCAGGGCTCGCTGCCTGTTATGCTGGCAGGTCACGGAAATTGGTAAATGTCTGTTTATTTACATGTCAAGAAAAAAGGGCGTGGATTAGATATGAGTAATGCAGTCAGAAAGTTGCGTGGTTTGGCTTAGCGAATGGTAGACATTAAATGGGAAAGCAAAGGCTGTCAGATTACTGTATCACTATTTACATTCCACGTCACACTCAATCACCGAAAACTCCAACTAACTGCCTATCAGACTGTTGCAGACAGGAACAAGTCTTCAGGTAGATAAGTTGTGAAAAGCGTTAAACACACACTGCACGAGCTCTACGTACCACGCTGAGATTGAGAGACGAAGGTCAACTTAGATTTTCACTGGCAGCAGGCTTGCGCACTGAGCAAATGTCTCACTATCTGCCGTAATGCAAAACTATGAGCTAACAACTTATTGGATGGGCATCATGGAAGTGAATATTTTCTTCTTGTTATTTGTTCATCCTCAGACGTCAACTTTAATAAGTTCAAAGAAAGCAGTGGTCTGCTTGAAGCTGTTGACATCTCCGTAGAGCTTTTCTATGAATGGTACTGGTGCAGGCTTCCTGCAAAGGGGCCAGCTGCTGTGGTGGCTCCATGCTCCAAAGGGGGCTAAGATTGTGACGCTGAAGCACCTCGTTAATAGAACATACATTAGTGACGGTGTCATACTATTTGATGCGACACTAGAAATGCCAGATAAACACTCTGACAATTCACACTTCGATTTACATCGCCCAAAAAAAAGCATATGAGCACTCCATTACTAGAAAGCATTGCAATAAATGATATGAGAGAAAGTCTGAGAATATGCGTGTAAGTATACAAATTATGAATGTGTCTGTAGCGATAAAGTTATGACGATTATTATCATCACGACTATTTCGTGAAACCAGGATTTCAACAATATATATTTCAAACTCTATTTCAGCAAACTTTGCATTCGGATGAAAATACTCTCCTGAAAAAAAAAGTCAGAGAAAAAAATATATAGTTCGTAAAGAGATAAAATTCCTCAAAGATAAAAAATGAATTGGCAGTCAGAAGAAGAGAACTGAAACAAAATGGAGAGGCATGATTTACAATACTGGAGCTAAGCCAAATAAGATGGCTCATTTCTCAAACGATCACACAAGCATACAAACAACTGTTCTGATATACAGTTGTACTATATGTATGTTTGAGGCACACTTGTGGACACCCCCCCCCCCCCCACACCCAAATGTTAAAGCAAATGGATGGCTCAAAGCAGCGTTTGTTGGCGGTATGAATATGCATGCGACATTGTCACTGGTGTTCAGGCAACCACAAAGTAACTAAACTCCGCACAAATCAATTTTTAATGCTTTAATTTATTCTTTTTGTGCAAACGGAATAGCTTGATGCAGTGGCAACAAAGGGATTTATTTAGTCCCTAGCACATTAACTACCGAATTGAAAAACACACTGTGGCCGAATTAAATTTTTTTCCCATTTTCATCCTGTAGGTGTTTGCACAAAGTAAGCTGTAGTTTTCGTAATTGTTTACAGATTTTTATGAATTTCACGTCATTTTAAAGATAAATGAATTTACTATTACAATAAATACCGTTTGTAACTCTAATAGAGGTTGTTGCTATTTAACGGCCCTCCGATGGCCGAGGACCTGCAATATTTTCACAATTATAACTGCTTGCGCCCCATCTCTATCAAAATCACAATTTTAATCAATGTGCACACCGTTTTCACTCTTGTCCTCGTCGGTAGATCTATCAGCCAATTGTCGAAACACGTTTCTATCCTATTCAGCCGTTAGACGAGATGCACACGCATTTTTTGTGGTCCTATCACTAGTTGCCACGGTAAACAGTTTTACACGATTTGGTCACTAACCCAAAACGCTGAAAAATATGAACATAATATCAATTTTTCAGTGTTCTACAACAACCATGCTTTGGGAATTTGTTTTCCGGTGGCAACTTAAAATCTCGAACCAGATCAGAAAGTGTTTCAGTACATTTTTCATTCGTTTTATTACTAAAATTAGATTGGCGCTCTGAGCGGCTTGCGGTCCAAATGTGTTTATTTTGTGAGCCGCTGACAGCGGCTTGCGGTAGTTAATGTGCTAGAAAAGTATAGCGAGAAAGGGGGAAGGGGGAACCATTCAAACTACATTAAGAAAGAAGCATATAACTCATGCATGTATTTTCCTACTGAAAATTCATCAGTACAGACACGAGTATAATTTTAATTCCGTGATTGACAATGTTTGAGAATAAGGGGTAGAGCGTGAGTTTTAGATGCGTAACTTTATCACTGTATGGTGTCAACAGTGTATGGATATTAAAAACACCGTTCGGTGTGTAACACTGCGATCAACTGGGCATCAGCAAGCAGTGTTTCTCGGTGTTCCGCGGAACTCTGGGGTTCGGCCAACGTGTTACTGAGATTCCGCAGTTACAAAATTCGTAATGGAAAACAAACAAACAAAAATATAATGGAAAAATCCTTACAAAGACCAAGCAGGTATGTCTGTATTCTTCTTCTTTTCCTTTTTCACTTCTTATGGAGCAGGGAGTCTCCACTGCAGTTGGTCTCACTGCCGGACACCTGCGTCAAAACATTAAACCCACACCATACTTCGCCTGAGCCCAGCAATCTTCTACTTTGCCCGTTTCCACCTCCTACACGTGGGGCTGTATTTCAGAAGGTGCCTTAGGATCACTGAGCACATTGTGAAAGAATGGGGCGACCCTTCTCGATCTCTGTTTCACTAAGGCAGTAGCAGTTGCATTTTTGTACTGATTTTTATTGCGTGCTTTCAACTGTCGCACTTTCTTTCCTTCTTTCTCTGTCCACTGTAGCAGATATTTTGTATTTTCCTTCTTACACCCCTCTCAGGGATAAATCACCATGTCTGTTTGTTACCCGTCCCTTCCCTAAACATTTCCAGGAGCGGCTGCGAAAATATTATCGACAACCATGTTGGTTAATATCTCCAGCGGCCGACATCAGACATCAGCTTAACACTAAATCGCCCAGCTAATGTGTTTAATTGCTGATAATGCCGGACTGCGCTCGTCGCAAAGCTGGTAATACGGGATGACACATTTTGGACAGACAGGACTGACAAGATTACTTTCGATAAAATAATAAGATGTTACATCTTACACATATTGCTGAGAGAGTTTACCGATGTGTTTGTGAGTTGGTACACAAGACATCGGAGGTTTGATTGCCATATATGGGAAAAGTGATCTTTGCATCACGCACAAAATTATTCCATGTCGGAATGTTTTGAAATTGCCCCACCCAACATTTTTGTTTGAAATGATTGAAGCCCTGAACAGCTCCATCACAAACAGATGCGGGGGTAGGACAGGAATATAACCTGACGCGTTTCAGAGTTAAGACACTGTGAGATTCACGCTTGCCAAGACAAAACCAGGCCGTGCCAGAGTGAAGCCTAGAATTCACAATTTCTATTTATCAGACCGGACTTTGTGGAACAATCTTGAAGGACTTACATAGCCCAGGAAAACCATTTTAATAAGGAAGGCTGCGGAAACTGAAACACACAGAGTCATAGATGGAATGATCTCATAAAAATAACGGCCCCAATAACACGTGTAAGAGGCCTAATCAAGTGCCTTAACTTCATTCATATGAGCAAAACGTATGTGAGCCAGGATTGGCGTAAGTTTTCATCTTACATTCTATATTTGTCATTACTAACATGTGAACTAATATGTATATATTACCATGCGAAAATTAATATGTGAAAATCGCTATTGGATGTCCAAGTCATTTGAGGCTGGCAACCTCAGCGTATAGAGTGATGATTTTATGAACCACCAATGCAAGGGCTGTTGACTGCTTTATTTCTAGTCTCTTAAAGAGAGCTAAAACACATCAGTAGTCCAAAATTCCATATGGAGCAGGGAGGAAAAGATGAAAGAAATGATGTACATTCTAAGTATAATACTTACAGTTTAAAACTAGTGTAAATGTCTGTATAAACATATTCACTTTAAAGTTAATGAAAGTTTCAAACTTTTCAATCAGTGTAAATATAAATGAAAACATATTCAATTTATATTGTGAACACTTTTCAAATCGGTGGAAATGTAAATGTAAACATATTCTATCTGTACTATTAAACTTTTCATTTAAATGTAAAATAAGGATAACGCTATTCAATTTAAACGTAAAGAAAGTTTTCTCTCGAAGGATGAAGTTTAAATGTCATCGAGGCTAAATTCTGAGGTAAATTGGATGATGGAATAGCAAGATGAGGGGCACATAGGTATGTGTCGGAAAACGCAATACTCAGGACAGTGTTACGTTAGTGAAGGTACTAATCTCTGGAACAAAGTGAGGGTAGAAGTGGACTGATGTAGAAACACGGTGCCAGCTTGGCAGTTACTCCTTGATTGTTCTGGGAACGTGGTGCACTTTTAAGCTTAACCAGAGGCGTGAGAACTCCAGTTACCTATCTGCACAGAACCCATCAGCGGGAGCAGAAGCTACTATTGACAGCTAAGTGAAACCTATAAGCTGCCAAAGTGACCTTTTTTCATAAAACCTACTATCATTCAATGACGAACATTTTCTTTTAAACTATTCAATTATTTTAACCCTTGCTAAAACTAAATGATTATTAAATCTGTTATTTGTAATTATACAAATTTAATTCGATTCAATCATTTTAAATGTACTGCATGTTTGTCTCAGTCAAATTACTAAACACACTCGAAACAGAGCTACACCAGAATAGTAAGATTTCCACTAAGTAAATCAGATGTGGGTGTTTAACGAGCTAAAATAATAATTGCTTAATTCTTCACAAAAGTTGTCGGCAGATCATAGAATTAACGTGCTCAGCCAATGCAGCGTTGTTTTCGCTTTTCTGAACATTTTGTGTGTATAGCAACCAAGTATATTGACCAAAAATTCCCAGCAAAGCTTTGGACACATGCATATACTGATGGTTCTGCAAAAAATGCAGTTGAAAATGGGGGTGCCGGCATCCTCATAAAATTAAAGGATAGAATCCACGCTATGGCTATTGCCACTGGCAAATACTGCAATAACTTCAGTGCTGAAGCAGAAGCCTTGAAACTGGCAGCGGAAACTCTTATTGAATGCAAAGCAGACAGAAAACCAGATAGTAATCTTTACAGATGCCCTCAGTAATAACAGCGCTGAAGAGCCATCATGCTAAAGGATTGAAAGATCTGATAATCTCCCTTGAAAGACTGGCCAAATGCTTCAACAAGTGCACAATCCAGTGGATACCAGCCCATTGCAACATACCAGGAAATGAGGAGGCAGACAAACTTGCTAAGGAAGGAGGTGCCTTACAACAAAATGATATAGAGACAACTTATGCAATGGCAAAGACTACTATAAATGCTATATTCAAGTCCAAATGTGAAAAAGAGCACCCGGGCCATTTGAAAAATGATGCATATCACCACCTATCCATGAAAGAACAGGTCATCATATTTTGCTACAGACTGGACACAACAGATTGAAATACTATCTATACCACAAATACAAAATTGGTGCAACAGATCTCTGCACCTGCGGTATCAGTCCAATGACAGTCGAACACCTGCTGCAGTACTGCCCAACCTACAGTAATGAACGGAGTAGAATATGGCAACAACCCACTTCTGTCAACGAAAAACTGTTTGGAGATGTCGGAAACCTTGAGTTGACTACTGCCTTTATTAGTCATAAATGTGGAAGTCTGAAGGCGAACGAGGAAGAAGTTGAAGAAGAATATCTTGTAGACACTCCCTTGGGATATAAGCGTCATTACCCGTATATCTACATCTCTGCCAAGAGTAATCTCTTGCGAAGGTAGACACCTTTGACGACCAACTTTAGATACTCTTGAGTTATGGCCACTGTTGGACCACTACTGTAAAGCAGGGGAGGCAATACCGTCACACACATATGAGTGAACATAGCAAGAGAAGGTGAAATCGCGTTGTCGTCGCTCATATTAGTGCCACGGCGTCAGATATCTGATGCAGCCACAGTGTCGCATTTATACAGACGTTGATGGTAATTGTAAATTATACTGTACATTAAACAGTTCGTAGTGAATATACAAACATTGTGAATTTTATCAAATCAAAACATTTCAATGGATGATTCACAATCCTGAATTTTTAAATAAAAAATATTTTAAATAAATTCATAACCAGTTTACAAAGCTACTTTTGCGTAGCGTGGTTGTGAAAAAGAAAAGCTTTAATCCGACTATCTGCTACCTGAAATGAAATTTTAGCGTCTTGATGAATTAAAGGTATTTTCTCTTCAAGATACGTCCTATAATTATATTCAAGTGTTTTTAGGCTTTATCGTCATCCTTCTTATTTTATTTCTCTCCCGTTTTTTGCTTTTTCATCATTTTTTTTTTAAATTTATCTTTTCTAATCATGGCATTTACCTAAGTCAGAGGTTTTCAAACTGTGCGTCGCGGCTCCCAGGGGCGTCGCGGACCTCGGCTAAGGGCGTCGCGATGGCTTGGGAAAAGTGTTGGGCTCGATATTATGAGCCAAGGTCCATCAATAAATATAGATCTTCGTAGTATAGAGAGGAGCCGCGGTGATTTATGCACAGGTCAAGGGAGCCGCGGACCAAAAAAGTTTGAAAACCTCTGACCTAAGTGTAACTTAAATCACACCTTTGATATTTCCTAACCTTACTTTATCTTTTAGAACACACATGGCTCGTTAAACAAGTTATTGTTGGCGCAGGAGACGACCAGATGAGCTATAGAATTCGTTTCATACTTTAATCCCCTGTTTCAACAAAACAAGTGGCACCACATTTGTACAACAGCATGCTCGCCATAGCGATTTTCACGAAACGCGAGTAACGCTGCATTTAGATTCTCAAAACATATTGCCGAACAGCTGCCGATAAATTTCAGAAGGCATGAGAAAGCAGTCGATTGTGAAAACCCATTGTCCACAACAGACAACGTACTTCACAAGTCACGGGACAGCAACCAATTTTGCATGGACTGTGTACATAACAATGAGACTGTAGTACAAAAGACCAACCCGGAACAATTAGCCGGAGTCCGCAGTACGGCTCGCGGTTGTTTACACAACGGCAGTACTATAAACGTATTATTGTGCTTAGTAACAGAGCATAAATGACGGACGGAGACAGATCAGCGAAGAGACATTAGAGAGAGTATTTTGCTAGGTCGTTAATCATGGAACAGGCAAGGTAATATTGGATTAATGTGGACCGATAGTCTGAACGAAGATAAATATGAAAGAAGACATTACAAAGAGAGTAGAAACACTGCACAGACATCAGAAGGCGAAAGGAGACGGATCGTCTGGGCTAAGCTAAATATGAAAGCGAACATAGCAAAATATTACAGAAAAACTTTACAGAGTAATGGGTACTGGTTGTCTGAACTAAAGTAAAGACGAATGGAACATCACATAGGATTAGAAACCTTTACAAGACATCACAAGAGAACACTGGAATCGCCAGCGGCCATTCGGTCAACATATAACCCAGGAAGATTCCTCTTTTGGGAATGCTACAGAAAGCATTCCGCCAGCACGACTTGGTTCGATATTTCACGAGGAAGATTCAGGCCCTGTGGTCAGTGAATTCGTTATACAGGACCAAGGTTAGGGTACTATAATTTGTAAATTATTAATATTCATCCATTTTAATTTCAGTTATATATATATATATATATATATATATATATATATATATATATATATATATATATATATCTATATATATATATATATATATATATATATATATATATATATATATTCCATAAATATAACACTGTAAATACCAGTCACTTTTCCCCATAATACTACATTTTACACTATCAGGTAACAGTGCAGCAAATACCGCTCAGAGATTCATTATATTGGTAAGATTTCACATACGAGAAAACACCCACATACCACATGCGTAGCATAGATTTACAGGGTACTTATGAGGCTTTATTATTTTATCCATCTCAGTGGTAGAGACCAGATTGGGACTCTTTGAGATAACTCAGCCTTAGTCTTACTACCCTGGCTGGCATTTTTGGGACGAGCTAATATGTAGGGCCAACCAGATATACTGCGACGAAACGTACCTCACAGATATCTATAATCAACTGCATCAAACCTACAAAAGCAACCGGGGGTTTAGGAAGGAATTTCCCAGGGCAAAGGAGCCTTTCTACAAACAACCACCCACACAAAATAGTAATCAGAAATTACACAGTAATGGATGAGTTACAATTAGCCGCCCACGAAAATTATTGATCAGAAGATACACAGTAACGGACGATTTTTTACAAGAAGCTACCAACAAAAATATTGAGATCATAGATTACCACACATAATGGACCGACTCAACAAAGAAACCTGCTGTGCCAACATATAGCAATATATATAAACTGCCACAGTTTTCCCACCGCCATCACTGCAAGCGGACCACTACTGCAACATCAAGATTCTGTCGCCTAGTTATTTCATCAAGACACCTTACGGACACGAACAAGCTTTGGGTTACATTGTAAACTCGTGCGTGGTGACGAACAAAAGATCCGACCGTCGACTACAGGCCGGATCGTGTTGTTATAAGCTCCATGAATACAGACAAAACCAGGCCTATTGTATACGAACGCCCAGAACTTTATTGACATTCAGAAAGAGGCCAAGAAACAAGATATCCTTTTTATTCAGGCAGTAGATAACTTAGTTTGTAGTTAGTATTAGATTAAATTCATCATCATCATCATCATCACTTAGTATAGACGTAAGATTAGATTGTGTATTTTATGTATTAACTACTACCTTCTTTTCCAGGTATAGTTAGTTTTAGTTGTCACTGTATTTGTATTATTTTATTTGGTTTATGTGCTACATATAGTAACTCAATAAATGTGGAAATATGGTTTTCGTTACCAATACTAGTTAGTTTATCTATAGATATGGAAAGAAAGTGTGCGAGAGACATACAGTTTTCTCTTTCTTACTCTTCTGTCCACTCAAGAGTGTAGAGGGGTTGGGGGCTCGCGAGCTATAGGAGAGGTTAGATAGATTGATAGGAGTGATATTGTCACGAGATTCAGAATCACTGGGATTATCTGCTGGGAACTTATCCCAAAGTCCCAAATTCATCTTCTTCTGCTCCTACTGACTATCTTTACCCAGTTGCAAGGCAAATCTGAGCCATTGACAATGCCTTCGCAACCAAGATAACTTCCCCTGGTTAATCCTAGGGTTATCCTTGTGACAGCAATCGACAACAAAGGACGCGCACATGAATTTTGGTTACCAGATGTAAGTTGTCTATGTGGCAGGCTAAAGAGATTAAAAGAAGCCACCCAAGCTAGCAAAGCGACAAAAGGGGACTTCACTCGAGCCGCAAAAAGAGGACGAGTTTGGTGACAAGGGAGGCAGATAATTTCTGTATCGGGCGGCCAATCCAAATCCATGGTTTGTCTCACAACCGAACACCAAGCACGGAGTTGAAAAGTTGGTTGTGAGAGCCCACCAACTTCTAGCGATTGATGTGCACTGAAAATGCACTCGAACACGCTAAAGTCGCATGATAAGATTGACAACCAGATGATTTAAATTGTCCGATGATGATAAATACCACTGCTTCATTTTTACGAACTTATTTTACGCTGTTAAACGATAAACCTGTTTATCTGTAACTTTAAAGCTATAGTTGGATTAATCACTCTTGAGTGAATTGTAAGTCTGTGCCTATATGAATCATACTGTTTTAAATACATAAACCTAGAGAGCTATAACATTAATAGTAACTGAATCACCTTCAGCTGGGGGCTCAGAAATACGAGCGAAAATATATTACCTGACAGAATGGACGGGTAAATTACTAATTCATTACAGCTTAGATGATTTCAGTTGTTATGCTTGCTTTCCTTTAGAATCCTGTGAGGTTCCCTGAAGCAGAATCATCATTCATCTATTTATGTCTCTGCCAAGAGTAATCTTGAGCGAAGGTTGATACTTTTGAAGACCCTCATTATTATATTCTGTTTGGCCATTGTTGAACTACTACTGCGGAGCAGGGGAAACAATAACGTCACAACCGAAACGAATATTTTAACATCTTGCAGCGAAACTGCAGAATTTAAGTCACACCCTTTGCTGTGGCAGATTCACTAATGATACAAAAGAACCCACTTCTGACTCAGATGAGAGTAAAATGACCAAAAAAACGCTAACGTTTTTTCTTATAATTCATCTAAAAGTACTAATTCTTTGGAAGTACAAAAAAAAGGCATAAATAAATAAAAATAACACTCTAAAATATATTTTCCTCATAAACCGTCGTGTTTTTAGTGTGTGTATTTTTTAGAGGGAGGGAGCGTAATTAGAGCTCAGGTGTACAGGTAAGAGGTGAATCGGTCTTCGCTGCTTCCGCGATAACCTCTATAAGCTGCTTAGGGTAACTTGGTGTAAAAAGATTTGAGAAACACTGAGCTTGAATACATTAAGTGGTGCAACCAAACGACTGATTGAAATTGCCAAGTAAAGCTGTTGAAATTCCGGTCGACAAAACAGGTGATAGGCTGACTCTGACTAAGAGTGATTAATAGCAGCGAGAAGACAATCTTCCGTTGAAGTACTTCAAAGTACATCCACTAATTGTTTTCTTGAAGTGCCGTTGATCATGAGGATTTACAATTTCTGGTAAACTGTGGTACAGTATTTATAAACTCGGTTGGCTTTCTTCACGCAGAGTTATTACACTGGCCAGCGTCGTACGTGTTTGTTACCTTCCATTGGATTTTACCTATCACAGTTTGTTCTGAATTTCTTCATTAAGAAATTGCTGACTGAAAGTGAAATGTCTCTTTCTGATCCTTAGTCTTTTTATCTGTCACTCTGATTCTATACATCTCTCTGTGAAATCACGTCTTCTTGTGCTATGCAGTGATATTTTTGTTTGTTTATTTATTGTTTGTGATTCGTGTCCGTATGATAAGTTCCGTTTTTTTTTTTTTTTTTGGTAACACCAGTGTTCTCTTTCTTATTTTACTTAGCGAAAAGTTATGCCACGAGAATAAGTCGGACTTAATTATATGTCTCTCCGATGCAACGCAAATCCTGGTGAACAGAAATGAAGGAGATCAAAGTGTCGAAGTCCACAAAGGATTAACGGGTCTCTGTAACTTTATGTTTTCAATACACAAAACCTTTGAACAAATTCCTTACACAGAAGAAGAATCAACAGTATACGGTATGGAGTAGATTAAACAGAATAAGAATGTACAGCACTGACTCAAAATACTCAAAACTCATCACTATCAATCTGTACAAGACAGTGTGTCCAGTGATTGCACACATAACAAAGTCAGCTTTGCATCATCATCCAGGCATACCATTTGTCTTCCTAGATGGCTCAGTGATACTAAAACTTTCAAGGGCGCCTGTGAGGAGCTTATGATGATGAACTATAACTGTGGCTAATTTCCCCAGGGCCGTGAAATTACCAGGATCTGGCCAACATCAATAAACTAATACGCACACCACGCAAACGTCAGACACACCTATTCTCGCAATCCTGCAACAAAACGTCATCGATAATGCTTAAATCACACTGGATGAGGTGGTCAATATCTGGGACTAGCGTGTGACGGATAAGTTGAGCTAACTTCCTTTTAAAACGTAAAGTGTTACAAGTAATAAGCATCTGACGACCCGAGCCACGCCATTGAACTTTTCTCTTCTCATCCGGGCAACAATTGGTTCCAATCTCTGCTCCGACACTTCAGTCTCAGCACGTGGGAATGGCTCTATTATACATCTGATTAGTGCTGCCAATTCTGCCGAAGCCCGCCATTAGGCTAGAGAAAGGAGCAGCCGAGACTGCCAAAGATTTGATCAAGCGTCTGGCACGCAGGGCGCTGACTGCGAAAAAGAGGGGACCATTTCTTCGGCCAAGTTTATGCATCCCTCGGGGCCTTGGTGTAAGCGTGATAAATCTGTAGTGTAGCTGAGCTAATCTGAGCACGGTGAATGCGGTAGCGGGGTCGTTCTCGATGGGAGAACTCTGATGCCTGTCGCCGCGCACAAGGCAAGCTATTAAGGAAATTACCTGTCACGTGCAGGCATATAATCCCTCTTAAAAAAGGCCGCACTATAAGGCTATGTTATATATATATATATATATAAGTATATAAACCAATAAAACGGTATTGAATGAGTTCTACAAATTAACGTTTCACATGAAACAAGGGACATTTCGGGTTTTACCCTTCGTCTACCACTGTTAAAAACAGGTGACAAGGACAAGAATTACATATAGGTACTACAAAAACATACGATGATGAGAAACATACACCAAAAGAGCGATACAAGCAGATGGAAAAAGTAAACAACCACAGTGATGAGCGAAAAAAGAACAATAATAATGTAAGAAAGTCGTGAAACCTGAAAGAAATACCGAAACAAGAAAGTAAATAATCAACGAAACGAAAAAAAAAAGAAAATGAACAAAACTTTGGAACAAGTAAAAGGTCACTTAGCTAGATCCGTAGATGCTTGGAATAGAACACTGAGGTAGCTTGTCCAAGAAATCGTCTAAAAAAGTGACGTATAAGACAGCGACAATTTAAAAAGATACAAAAGGATACGAAACGAAACAAAACAACAACAAAAGAAGATAGACCGAAAAAAACAACAAATAAAGAAGAATGAAAAAGAGAGAAAAGCCACCAGAGTTTATGCAAAATGATGCTGGACATTAAGGCCTTTTGGAGATAAACAGCCCGTTTGAAAAATGAGGCGATTCTCCAACGAAAAGCGAGTTCGGTCATCAACGACACATGAATGGAGGGCAGTGACATGAATATCGGAATTACCTGAATGGTCAGGCCTATTGAATTGAAGGGCCACCGGTAAAAGTAATATGAGTAAAAACTGGCAATAAAGTGTTTTTTCCCATGCCCTCCCTGTTACAAGTTAACACTATATATGTGAAACAGAAATGATCACCAACTGGCAATTAAGTTTTGCACCATTCCCTGTCTGCTACAAGTTGTCACTAGTATACACGGAATAGAAAGTATCTCAAACTGGCCATAAATTTGGTTAACTCCCCCCCCCCCCTTTTCCCTGCCTGTTACATGGTAACACTAGTGTGACAGTGCCATAGTCATCTCGCCTGTTTTTCCACCGCCATTTTGTCGTTATGTGGCAGCCATCTTTGTTTACATCTGAAAACAGCTACCTTAGTATAGCCGCTTACGTATAGCAGCCAATCAGAGAAGAGAAGCGTCCAGGCGCCAGCGTCATTTGAAAAATTCTTTATCATTCCAATCGCGGTCGCGGAGAGAGAACAAGCTATTGATCTGAAGTCTAGTTCAAGCAAGAACATGCCTAAGACGTAAAGTCTACGAACACTGTCTGGGTGTTCGGTAGTATTAAATGTTGATCTGTATAAGGCTTTGTGTTGCTTGAATTGCTAACTCTGCTGCTGAGAGGGTTGCAAGCAACCAATAATTGCAACCCTTGTCAAACGATCCTCTATAAATTTTCTTAGTGCACGGGTCTTGGGTGTGGACACCTAGCCCCTGTCACAAGTGGCGTCGTCGGCAGGATTGACAGACAGCACGCAGTAAGCAACTCTTCAGCAGAGTAACAACAGCCGAAACAGTAGAACACCCAGTTCAGTGCAAGGCAAGGGACGGGATCATCCAGTTCGTCAATATTTTTAGTCAACTCTACTAGCAACAAGATGGCGGCACGCAACACACTTGCTGCTAGTAGATTGGATAACGAAGATGTGGCTGAGGTGGATGACCCTGTAGTGGGACTGGATGGTCAACCAGAACGAGTACGGTACATCATGGTACCTACTCACAAGAAAGTGCGGTGCTTTGGGGAGCGCACTGGTCCTACGGCCGAAGAATATGTCAGAGAGGTGAGAGCTGCCTGGAGAGTAGGGATGATGAGTAAAGAGGACCAGGCAGATGTTATTCTTGACAGTGTGACCCCAAGTGTCCGCAGGGAGCTGAGGATTCAGGCTAATGACGATGACCCAGAAGCAATGCTACATTCCATTCTTAGGGTGTATGGGGAGCATCGAAGCATTCCAGAGCTAATGGCCACGTTTTACTCTACCCGGCAAGGTTCAAGGGAATCTCTTTGGGAATTTTCCCATCCCATTCACGAGGTGTTTGAAAGTGTTGTAAGAGCACAAAAACAGAACAATGTCACCCCTTTGGAGCCATCCTTCCTACGGGACCAGTTTGCTGCTTGTCTTAGAGATGATCTACTAAGAAAGCTTGCAAAGGAAACGAGCATCAAAGAGCCTACAGCATCGTTCACGTCGGTGAGGGACTATGCCCTACTGTTGTTAGAGACTGAGCCCACTTCTGGGGCTGGTGTTGCCAGTGTCGAAGAAGCAGCTTCTGGAGCAGGTGTCGCCAGTGTCGAAGCAGCAAATACGGTGACGGTACCAGATGCACATGTATTAAACGCAGAAGTGGAGCGGTTGAGAGCACAGGTGGCTCAATTAGAGGCTAAAATTGATGCGATGACTCAGGTACAGGGGAGACGTACCAGGACAGTTCATTGTTTTAGATGCAGAGAACTAGGCCACGTACAGAATCGATGTCCACAGGCATTAAACTAGACCCCTCTGCGGCTGGGAGTCAGGTTACAGAAGGGGAGCAGAATGACTCAAAGATAAAGATGGTTGGTGGTCGACCGGAGTGTGAGGTACTTATTGCAGGAAAGAAAGTCAAAGGCGGCCAGGAATGTAAGGGTAGCAGGAGGCGACCCAGGGCACAGAGGAAGCCTAGGAAAATAAGATGTTTCAACTGTGGAGTCTTTTCAAACCACATGGCAGCCAAGTGTCCCCAGGGCCCGCTTCCTAAGCGATGTTTTCATTGTAAGTCCCCAGGCCGTACCAACACCTCTAGATTGCCGTCACAGTGCAAGCCAAGAGATGGCCGTGGCAACTGTCACCCTAAGGGCACCAAGAAAGGTGGTCGACATTTAGAGGAGAAGACTCATCTAAAACACGTTGAAGAACACGTTTCCAGGCTACGAGGGGCGCACGTAAGAGCAGAGACACCGTTGCAGAATTTTGCAGCAGTCCGGAAAGAGAGATGTGACAAGGTGTCGTGTTCTATTCCACTACAGGTGGGAGAATTGGTGAGGAAAAGAATGCACTACGCTGAAAGGTCCAAAATTCGTGACATGTGGTCAGAAGAGGAGTACATTGTTGTTCGTGCTCCCACAATGACAGGGGGTCCATATGTCATCCAACGAACAGATAGAGCGAGTCCGATCATTAGAGTCGCTGGCAACGAACTGAGACGAAGTGAAGGGAAAGATGATTCTCCAGATTTGGTAGATACGACTGAAGCGCCTAGCTTAGTGCAGTTGTCGGGACGACAACAAAATCAGGCGGGGAATATGTGACAGTGCCATAGTCATCTCGCCTGTTTTTCCACCGCCATTTTGTCGTTATGTGGCAGCCATCTTTGTTTACATCTGAAAACAGCTACCTTAGTATAGCCGCTTACGAATAGCAGCCAATCAGAGAAGAGAAGCGTCCAGGCGCCAGCGTCATTTGAAAAATTCTTTATCATTCCAATCGCGGTCGCGGAGAGAGAACAAGCTATTGATCTGAAGTCTAGTTCAAGCAAGAACATGCCTAAGACTTAAAGTCTACGAACACTGTCTGGGTGTTCGGTAGTATTAAATGTTGATCTGTATAAGGCTTTGTGTTGCTTGAATTGCTAAGTCTGCTGCTGAGAGGGTTGCAAGCAACCAATAACTGCAACCCCTGTCAAACGACCCTCTATAAATTTTCTTAGTGCACGGGTCTTGGGTGTGGACACCTAGCCCCTGTCACACTAGTATATTTGAAACATAATTTATCACAAGCGTATTAACAAAACAATTGATGAAATGAGCGTCGTAATATAAATAAAATACATGCACGTGGGCAGAAGTAAACGTTGTAAGAGTATCTGAGAAACGGATTATCAGAAGTCATACAGCCTATTTGGTTTATCTTAGTCGACCAGTACCTACCCACTAGCGGAAGCTAGGCTTCAAATCTCCCGACACACCCTCATAAGTTTCCCTTTCTGTTCTTGCCTTTTTGGGTGCTACTGAACTATTCCTGTTAAAGTAACTGAATATAAGGATTAAAGTTAAAAAAAGGCCAAGATCACCAATGTGGACTTGACGAAAGAACCAAATACCAGTGAAACAAAGGGTGAAAATCAAATACTACTTCGGAGTTTAAAAAAAAAAAAAAAAAAAAAAAAAAAATAGGTAGACCTACAGAGGTTTGAGTAATGTATAATTATATCGAGTTGATAAAGAAGAGAATTTTCATGGATATATATATATATATATATATATATATATATATATATACAGTACTTTGCAAAAAAAATGGCAGTCATATTGCTCAGCTAAATAAGCTGAAATCTAATTAAATATGCATGTTCTGCCCCAAATTTACACTCCACTTAAGTGAGCAAACACTACCAAAAGTAAAAAAAAAATTAGCGTAGAGTAACGTCCCTTGATAATAGAGCAGACGACAATTTCTAATGCTAGTGGCAGAAAATGGATACAAAGTCAAAGTGTATGTAAATTTCACAGCTTTGGAATGAAGGAAATCAAACATGTTCCAACATTTCTAAATCCTTGAACATTCCTGAGCGGACTGTCTACAGAGTTGTGAGTAAATTAAAAGCAGGTAATGGAATCGAGCGAAAAGAAGGTAGTGGGGGGCCAAGAATTTTGGTCACAAAGGACCATCGGTGTTGAAACACCAAAATTTGTCATGGGACTGTAACTGTCTTTTTTCTCTTGTTGATGTGATCACTGGCCCAAGACAGTATACATGTTGTTAGATGTGTAGTGCGAGCGTATGATGAATTGAGTGTGGGTGCGAATGAAGACGCGAATGTGTTTAGGCTCGTATAGATGTAGATCCTGCAACCCATACTCTCACATGCAGTAATCAAGGATGCTTTGACACTGCAGGCATGTTTCAAGACATTTATTGACGGGAACACACATAATATCAACAGGAACAGTCAGTGTAACAAGGTCATGCTGACCTGACATCGATAGGTATACATTTGGCATTCAAAAAGGTAAACATCAGAATAGACGTGCATGGTCAATAGCAAAGTTCTTCAATAATGACAGTTCGTAGCGTCGCCCTTGGCGTCTCTGACTAAACGCGTCAGATGCCTTAGTTACTTTGACACACAGGTGCAACTTGGCACTCCCCGCCAATTGCACATATCAGGCTGTAGTATAATAGCCGAAAGCACAGGCCTCGTTCTGACGTCGGCCGTGTACTTCTGTTAAATAGGTTATCATCAACCCTGCAGTAATACTTATAGTAGATAGAAGTTCCGCCAATCTGCGGCTCCCACAATATATCTTCGTCACTGGATTTCTGGACAATATAAGACTAACAGTCTTGGATGGCTACCTCGAGCACAAATATATAAGTTCTGAAATGGCGGATCAGTGAGCTGCTGTTCACCCTAGGTAATCCTTTACATGTTCTGCCACCGAAAAGCATAATAATGCATAAAGGTCGGTATTACCTGGCAAATGAATCCTCAGAACATCACAAGGAATTCTGTCGTCATCCCGACGCACAGAGATTCACTGGGGAAAACTGCCATAGCAGTTACTTCGAAGATTCTCCCCGAAAAACAATGGACTCTTGGTCCCTTCAGAAAAACAGGACCTCCCGGCTTCCCGGAAGTATATCTCACTCCCGCTTAAAAAACCTTCCCATAGGCCTACGCCGAACTGTCAACCTCTGACCCTAAAGGTCAAACACAATGAATGAATAAACAAGGGAAGACAACCCCTAATCAACCTGACATCGCAGGTAAAGACACAATTATTCTTATGATACAAACATAAGCAAATAACTTGACAGATGACTCCGTCGAAAATGACAGCAACATTACTACCACCCCCCTGTAAAAAAAAAATGCAATTTTTTTTTTTTTTAATATGTTCATGAGCAAGATAGCACCAGTATCACTTCTGTGCTCATGCAAACAATGAACCTAATATCAGGTACAATAGAAGAGGGTACAAATCATCTCCCAACATAGGAGAAAATATTTCCTTTAAGCCAAACAAACTAAGGGATACCATTCAAGAAACCTAAGTTGCTGGCAATACCAATCATATATCAAACATTACTAAATAATATAATCATAGCAATATACAAATGTCAATGCTATTTTAGCAACATATCACTGATGGATGGACAAAATGAAATTTGTTAAATTATCTAAACATCATCCAAATACATTTGTATTACAACATATTATGATATTAAGGACAGACCTAAGTCTGAAAATATATCAGGAAAAACTAGGACACAAGATTTAACTGGAATCATGTGGGCATCTAGACAATATGTCCGCCATCACATTATCCGAACCACGGATAGCTCGCACCGTGAAATGGAAAGGCTGAAGAGCAATAGCATAACGAGTAGATCTCGAGCTCTTCAAATCCTTACTTTGCATAGCCGTAAGAGCTTTTTGGTCGGTTTCCATAAAGAAAATGCGCGCCCAGAAGGAACCTTTGTAGCTTAAGAATGGACCAAACCATAGCCAACAATTCACGGTCCAAAACCGAGTAATTCCTTTCTGCCGCATTCAGCTTCCTAGAAATATACATTACAGGATGCAGAGTTCCTGAATATTCCTGCATTAGTGCCGCTCCAATGCCAGTGGAAGAGGCATCACTACGAAGGACAAAAGTCTTATCAATCGTCGGTAGTCTTAAGATAGGATGAGATGAGAACAAATTCTTAACCTGATCCAATGAAGATTGGCATTCTTGGGACCAACGCACCATATTAGGAGAACCTTTTTTCAATAACGTTGAAAGTGGTGCCATAATGGAGGACAGATTCTCAATGAATCTTCCATAGAATTGTATCAATCCCAAGAGACTACGCACTTGCTTTTTTGTCTTCGGAACCGAGATATTTAATATCTTTGAAATGTTTTGGTCCTCTGTCTTCAACAGACCATGACCAACTCGATGACCTAGGAAGGAAATTTCACTAAACCCAACAAAAGCTTTAGAGGGTTTAGCAGTCAAACTATGCTCACGTAGAGTAGATAGCAATTCCTTTAGACCCACATAGTGTTCTTCCCAAGTATCGCTGAAAAGACAGATGTCGTCTAAATATGCAATGACATCTGCACGATCTGATAGAATTCGTCGCATCATGCGTACGAAAGTCGCTGGGGCGTTCATAAGCCCGAAAGGCATAAAATTCCATTGAAACAGACCCCTAGGTGTCGAAAAAGCAGTGAGAGGTTTGGCGTGTTCCGTCAGTGGGACTTGCCAATAACCTTTCGACAAGTCTAGTTTAGTAAAGAATTTAGCTTTAGAAAGTCTAATAAGTAGATCATCTAATAACGGCATAGGTTCAGCATCGAACTTCGTAACTTGATTTAATTTGCGATAATCAACGCAAAGACGTATGTTATTGTCTTTCTTTCGAACAATAACTATCGACGAAGAATAAGCTGAAGTGGATGGTTCAATTATTTGTAGTTGAATCATTTCATCCAATTCTTTCTCGACTTGTGCTTGAAAATGAATAGGTATTGGGTATGGTCTTACTCTGATCGGATTACGATCAGTAAGTATGATGTCATGTTCTATGACATCTGTGTGTCCAGGAATGTCGGTAAGGACATCCTGATATGATTGTAACGTAGAGGATACTTGACGTTGTTCCTCAAAAGACAAGTTGGAGAGACTGTAACGTCTCTCCACGATTCCGTTGAAGTAAGTGGAATCGTAGGAAGAGGTAAGTTCACGTCAGAAAAAATAGTTTCCTCATCCTGTATAACAGACAGGGATGAGATGTGACCATGTTGGACTGGAGAGTCGTCCGTCGCCTGGAAAATAGGCTGTAAATAGTCTGGACGTTCAATAAACTCTGTTAGCATATTTATATGGAAGGTTTTATGCCTTCCATCCACATCGACAATATAGTCGACATCAGAAATTTTCGAGACTATAGTGTATGGACCCTTCCAAGAAATGAGAAGTCTATTCTCTCTTGAGGGCAGTAAGACATATGCTTTGTCTCCAGGACAAAGTTGACGTAGGCGTCTTTTCTTGTTAGCAAATCGCCTAGCTTTTTCTTTCGCAAATTCGGAAGATGAAGTTGCTAACCTGCACGATTCGATAATCTTTTCTCTAAGAGCTATAACATATTCATATGACGATTGTGTATCATCGTCAATATTATCGGAAGTTATCAAATCGTGTAACAAGGACATCGGCCCGCGCGGTTGCGCGCCAAAGACAAGTTCGAAAGGAGAAAACCCTGTATGCTCGTTGGGAACCTCTCTATAGGCAAAGAGGACTGCAGGTAAAACCCTGTCCCAATCTTCAGGATGATCCTCCGTTATCTTGCCAAGTAAGTTCTTTAGTGTCCTGTTAAGACGTTCTACCAATCCATTGGACATTGGATGATAAATACTACTGAGAGACCTTTTAATGTCTAGCGTAGCCATTACCTGAGACATAACGTCCGAAATTAACTGAGTGCCGTGATCCGACAGTATTTCTCCGGGGAATCCCAGACGAGAAAATACGAGCCAAAGAGCATCAGCGATATCGACAGTTGATATGCTCTTCAGAGGAATAGCCTCTGGCCAACGCGTGCACATGTCCACGCAAGTGAGGATAAATTGGTGTCCTCTGGCTGACTTAATTTTGAACGGACCAATGATGTCTATAGCCATTTTCTGAAACGGCCGAATCGGAATATCTGCAGCCTGAATAGGAGCAGCATGTCTCGGACCCCTAGACTTGACCTCTTGACAAATTTTGCAAGATCGGCAATAAATTCGGATGTCTTTATTCACGAATGGCCAAAAGAATGACGCAAGGACTCTAGTTTTAGTTCTGGAAAAACCCATGTGTCCAGCACACTGAGAATCGTGTGCATGCCGAAGAATTAAGGCTCTCATACACTTAGGCACAAGAATTTGCGAATGCATAGACTTGTCCGAGTGTTGTACCATTCGTACCAATATACCATTCTTCATAGTAATATACGATTTGTGATTCGTATTTTGATTGGGATCCCCTTTCTTTGCAGAAGGAAGTATTTCTTCAAAGAAGGATCCTCTTCTTGACGTTTAACAAACGAGTCATGGGAAATCACCAAGTGCTCGTCTTGGCTATCAACTTCATTACTATTATCAGATGAAGTTGGGGGATTAAGAGCTTGAGCTCTTGTCACCACTGCATTGACCGTTTGAATGTTTTTTTTTCTTCCCAACTAGAAATTTGTTGCGGGGTGCATTCCTTAACCCCATGAATACGACCGATTATAAGATCCGCAATAGGATTAGGAAGAAGACATGCATGGACATCTCCTGTGAAGAAAGGAGTGTCAATCCTAATAATAGCAGTAGGATAACTTTCCATAGTACCACCAAATGTAACACATTTGATTGTTTTTTTTTTTCCAGTGGCACAGCAAGGATCTATCAGAGACTCCTTAACCCCGACGGTAGTACATCCCGAATCGAAAAGTACTGAGACTAGCCTATCATTTATTAGACCTTTATCTAAGATGAGAGATCCTCTCCCATCATGCGCAACTGTAGCAGGTAGAGCAGGAAGAGGGTGACCACAACTTAGCGTAGATACAGTTGATGAGTCAAACAATGTTAAGCATTGGGGGCATTCAGTTGCTCTCCCAAAATCGAAAGCACAACCAGTGATAGCCCTAGAGTTACCACTATCATTTACTGTATTACAGGCTCCATCAAACTCTTGTTGCGCAGAGTTTGCCTGTTGGTAAGGTCTTTTCTTGTTAAACCTAGGTCTACCTCGATTATCATTTCCCCTGTAATTATTTTGACTATCATTTCCCCTGTAATTATTTCGACTATCATTTCCCCTGTAATTATTTCGACTATCATTTCCCCTGTAATTGTTATCATATTGCCTATTGTAATCATCATTCCGGTTTGAATCCCGGTTTCTAAATTCACCATCGTCATAATCTTGACGTCGAGAATGATTACCTCGAAAATTTGAATAATTATTATTTGGATAGCCTTTGCGAAAGTGTCTCAAATTATTACCACTAAAATTACGAGAACTACCATCTTGTCTCCACTGCATAGACGAAGAACCATCATGTGTTGGATTATTCCGCTTCTGAGTGTAATTTTGATTACTTCCCCTATTCCAATTTTGTTGAGCACCCTGAAATTTTTTTTTGAAATTAGGGCCATATGGTGTTGCCGAAGCAGCTGGCAACCCTTCTTTCACTTTAGAATTGCTAACTGTAGCATGGGGATGTGCTGTGGCATACTGACAACAGTATTCCTCCATTTCTTTTAAGTTTTTTAGGCTTACGCTCATGAAGGAATGCAAGAAAAGAATCATTAACAGATGACAAAACCTTATCTCGCAATAATAAGTCCATTAGACCTTCATATGTTTTCTCAATCTGAGACAACTCAACCCATCGTGTAAATGTACGACGTATCTTTGTAACAAAATCAGAGAAATCTACTCCATTTTCTGGCAACATTGTCCTAAAACGAAGACGATAGTCTTCTTGTTTTAGTTGATATTTTTTTTAGTAATGCTGCCCTGACAACATCATAATTAGTCCTCTCATGTTCGTCTATTGTCATAAGAGTAGTCACTGTGTCACCTGTAAAAAATGGCATCAGTTGTTCAACATATTTTTCCTTTTTTATGTTATGCGTATCGCACAAAAATTGGAATCTATCTAGATAATCTGCTACGTCATCCTTTAAAGGATTGAAATGAGGCAATTTAATCCTACTAACAAACTCCCTTGTCGTACTCGAAGTTGTTTGCTGAGCACCCGTACTCGCCAATTTCAATTTCTCTAACTCCAAAGTTGCGAGTTTTTTCATCAAGTTCCATCTTCTGTTTTCTTTCCTCATGTTCCATTTTTCTGATTTCAGCCTCAGCTTTCCTCTCCTCTGCAGCAGCTTGAGCTTTCCTCTCCTCTGCAGCAGCTTCTTTGTCTAATCTCTTCTGTTCCGCTTCTTTGTCTAATCTCTTTTGTTCAGCTTCTTTGTCTAATCTCTTTTGTTCAGCTTCAAATCTCCTTTCCTCCACCTGCATCTGCAATTTCTTTTGTTCAGCAGCAATATTAGCTTCTCTGTCTAGCCTTTTTTGTTCCGCCGCAGCTTCTCTTTCTAATCTTTTCTCTTCAGCCTGAGCTTTTTTCTCTTCTGCAGCTAATGCTTTGTCATACTGAGCAACAGCCCATTGTTCTAACTGTTGACCAGTCTTATCAAGGGCTCTCCCTTGTGTAATAAAGTAGTCCAATGTAGACATCTTGTCTACTGAGATCAGTAACTTGAAAAAAAAATTAAATAAATTACCTTATCCCACTTCAATGGGAGACAAGTCTGAAATGCTAGACTTGTATACTCACTTCACTTTCTTTCACACTCTTAGTCTTGTTTATAATGTACCCAAAAAATCACCTGAGTACCTGTGGAAAAAAAAAATTCCCTTATATCCCACTCACTATGGGCACAAGTCTTTTTTATAAAGAACTTGAATATGTATTTCACCTTGTCTCAATCTTTGTAGATAACAAGTCTTTTATCAAAGAACTTGTATAAATATCTTATATAATATTATTTAACAAACTCTATATGAAGAGTCTACCTTATCAATAATATCAAAACATGACCAAGTATGTGTATGTAGACTGTGCATGACAGTAATGTAGTACAACCAAAAAAAAAAAAATACAAAGACAAAGATACAAAACAATACAAATGGCAACACTGTTTTAACCAAAAATGTGTAGAGAAATACACAAGAAAGGAGAGACCTACAGAATACAAACAAAACAAATCGACAATCAAAACTGAAAAACAGACAAAATATTACAAAAACAACGTTAAGTACAATTACATCACAGCTAACATCAATAGCGACCAATTGTCACTAGCTTACAGTAAGCCTCGATCAAGTGGCATATTTACCGTAAGACCCACCAACCGAAAAACCCGCAGAAAAATACACAAAAACAGCAGAAGTAACATAATATAGCAATCAATTTCAATGTGTTGCAGAACAAGTTCAGTCACAGCTGAAACTAAAATAAATTCCTTGCTCCTTGCGAACACAGAAACGAAATGTCAAACGCGCACTGAACGTCAAATCCACTGTAACATAAAGTGGTATTCACGAACCAAAGTTACTATGACCTTCTCAAATTACGCCTTGCACATTGAGTGTTTACTATTTCCACGTACTGTTTACAGACACTTGACCTCCAACAATGTAGCTTGAATGCTCTGACCTAGAAAAGTCTGTTGTTGAATGAAACGTGTAACAACCAGCAGTACTGTTTACAATAGGAACCCGCCTTCTATGCAGTTATGGTCCACGTAGCAAATGCCTAGTAGTTAACTTCAGTACATGTCTTGTTATGCTTTATGTAGCATTATAATATAAATGCTCGTACTGTTTATTTGGATCAACCGTTGATGACCTACATCTGTCCTGTTGTAGCCAAAACTTGCAAGTGTAGAATTAGCGCTGTGTGTTACGGCTGTCCCGTGTGTAGCTTAGACCCACAGATCAGAAGTGTAATGTGTACTTGTCCTTCTTGTCACTTTCTCGCCAAAACTGGAGACATCATACATGTAACAGCCAACCAGGAATGTAAATTTCTGAATCCATAAATGTCAACAATAATGTCAAATGCTCGCTCTGTTCTTTTTAAACCCACAGATTTGGTCCATCAGAAATGTAAGTTTCTAGGCCACATTGGCGACAAGAAATGTATCATAAGAGCCCACGTAACTGGTCCACCAGAAATGTAACTGTCTTTTTTCTCTTGTTGATGTGATCACTGGCCCAAGACAGTATACATGTTGTTAGATGTGTAGTGCGAGCGTATGATGAATTGAGTGTGGGTGCGAATGAAGACGCGAATGTGTTTAGGCTCGTATAGATGTAGATCCTGCAACCCATACTCTCACATGCAGTAATCAAGGATGCTTTGACACTGCAGGCATGTTTCAAGACATTTATTGACGGGAACACACATAATATCAACAGGAACAGTCAGTGTAACAAGGTCATGCTGACCTGACATCGATAGGTATACATTTGGCATTCAAAAAGGTAAACATCAGAATAGGCGTGCATGGTCAATAGCAAAGTTCTTCAATAATGACAGTTCGTAGCGTCGCCCTTGGCGTCTCTGACTAAACGCGTCAGATGCCTTAGTTACTTTGACACACAGGTGCAACTTGGCACTCCCCGCCAATTGCACATATCAGGCTGTAGTATAATAGCCGAAAGCACAGGCCTCGTTCTGACGTCGGCCGTGTACTTCTGTTAAATAGGTTATCATCAACCCTGCAGTAATACTTATAGTAGATAGAAGTTCCGCCAATCTGCGGCTCCCACAATATATCTTCGTCACTGGATTTCTGGACAATATAAGACTAACAGTCTTGGATGGCTACCTCGAGCACAAATATATAAGTTCTGAAATGGCGGATCAGTGAGCTGCTGTTCACCCTAGGTAATCCTTTACATGTTCTGCCACCGAAAAGCGTAATAATGCATAAAGGTCGGTATTACCTGGCAAATGAATCCTCAGAACATCACAAGGAATTCTGTCGTCATCCCGACGCACAGAGATTCACTGGGGAAAACTGCCATAGCAGTTACTTCGAAGATTCTCCCCGAAAAACAATGGACTCTTGGTCCCTTCAGAAAAACAGGACCTCCCGGCTTCCCGGAAGTATATCTCACTCCCGCTTAAAAAACCTTCCCATAGGCCTACGCCGAACTGTCAACCTCTGACCCTAAAGGTCAAACACAATGAATGAATAAACAAGGGAAGACAACCCCTAATCAACCTGACATCGCAGGTAAAGACACAATTATTCTTATGATACAAACATAAGCAAATAACTTGACAGATGACTCCGTCGAAAATGACAGCAACAGGGACAATGTGATTTTTTCAGATGAATGTTCTCTTTGGTCTTATCCTGCTCAAATAAATATTTGGACGAAAGGCTCTGTAACGCCTGTGTACCAGTGACCGAAACATACCTAGAAATTCCATCTTTGGGGAGGGGTGTCAGCAAGAGGTGCCACCCCACTGTGTGTTTTCACAGGAATTCTCACGAAAGAAAGGTACATCGACATACTAGAGGGACACCTTCTGCCATTTATGCAGGTCATGTACCCCGATGGGTGCACATTTCAACATGACAATGACCCAAATCATACAGCTCATACCCCCAAAGCATGGCTGCAAGAGAAGAATGTGATAGTGCTGAAGTGGCCCAGCAACAGTCCCGATCAAAACCCAATTGAAAAAGTTTGGGCACTACTCAAGAATCATTTTAAAAAGAGTGGACTCAGAGACGTTGAACAATTGAAGAAGGTAGCTGAAAAATACTGGGACAGTCTGACTCTCAATTACCTACAAACATTTGTGGGAAGTATGCCTCGCCGCATCCAGGCTTGCCTTGCTGGAGAAGGCAACATTATATTGTACTGAAACCACTGTTAATAGATAGGGGAGATACCAATCTTCCTCTGGACATACAGTTTTTATTATTATTTGCTTCTATGAGTGTGCTGCGTTGCGAAAATATGACTGCCATTTTTTTTGCAAAGTAATGTGTATGTATATATATATTTATTTAGTTATGTATATATATATATATATATATATGTGTATATATATATATATATATATATATATATATATATATATATATATATATATATATATATATATATATATATATATATATATATTTTTTTTTTTTTTTTTTTTTTTTTTTTGATGGAAGAATATGGAGGCACCCGACCGCAAGCCAATTTATGCAGCGTTAAAATTCCAATGATTATCCTGAAGCTTCCATCGGGATGTAATAATGGTTTAGGAGACAGCCACAAGGAACAAGAGCTAAGCAGGTCAGAAGAGGACACAATTTCATATCGTTCTGATGTCAGATGTGGGTCATCGCAATTAGCTGGTTTTCTGGACTTTTACGATATGAAAAAATACATTAGATAGGACAGGATTCATACTGGGCTAATATACAGGCGTGTCAAAAGATTACAAATCAAATACATTAAGTGCTAGGGAATTTAATGCACACAAAATATGCATGACAACAAATAATTACATCAATTTTCCCCTACATATTATAATTATATTCAAGACAGATGAGATCTGCTCAAGTGCACGCGTTCAAATTAAAGATTGGGTGAAAGATATTTGTAATGTCTCTTTTTTTCTGTGAAGGTAAACTGCGAAATAATAATATACGTTCATTCCTTCAGCAACACTGCAACCTCTGTACTGTTTGTCTTCAAACTTTTCGTTCCATTATGGGTGTTTATTTTTTAACAAACTGTTATATCTGCTGTTATGTCCACATTATATTAGCATTAATTGAAACCTATACATCCTTTCTTTTCTGGTTCTTATTTTTTTTCCAAATACATTTTGGTTTCTGTTTGCAAAGATCTTGAATTTTCTCTGTATATACACATAGATTTCAAGGTATTTCACTTTTTGTACTTCAAACTGTTTGTTCAGAACCTGTATTTCTGCGCCTGTCAATAAATGAACACTCAATTCAAGACAGAAAAGTTACCCCCAAAAAAATATAATAACAGTAATGACTAATTATTAGATAAAATGTGAAACAAACTGTTAGGAGTAATTATATAATTACATGTAGACTCAAGTCTGCCAGAAGTACTAGCTTAGGTACTGTAGTCTCAAGTCTAGAAATAAATGTGAAATAGTATCAGCGCAAATCAAACACTTCACTCTCCCGTGGATCCCGAGGCTCGAAAGGTAAGCAAAGATTAGATCCACTGCAAGCTACCACACGTTTCACCGATGGCAACTAAGGCGGGTGTGACAAAATAACTTCGAACGTCACATTTACCTGTGCTATCCTGTAATTCCTTCTGTGCTCTTCACTTTCTTTTTTCCCAACTCTTACAGTATTTGGTATTTTCGATTCATTGTTCACTCACTTCCCTCAATTCTCGTCATGTCGGGACTTCATCGCCAGTTCTTGAGGATTATGGTAATCAAATCCGTCGTTTGACACCTGAATCTGAGGAATGAAATGTTGTCGCGTATTAGCCGTAACACATTTCCGCCAAGACAGTGTGTGTGAGCGACCGGATTAATAAGTAAACAACCATGTGACGGCCATAATCGATTATCTTATCACTGATTACAGTTTCTGTCTGACCAAGTTGTTGACAAAGTTGGCTGGACTGGGTGAATGACATAACCATTTCCCGACAGACTAGTGGGGGGATAAGTATCCATCTTGAAAGAGATTACCAATGATAGATTATGAATTTGTGAGTGTAAACATGATCGATAATAAAAGGGAGACGAGATGCCTTATATGGGAAGTGACTTGCAAACATCACAATTTTAGTGTGTCACGCAGGAATTTTCCGTGAGAGGATAGTGGGAAAATACCTCTAGCAATGTACGCACATTGAATGCTACTGGTTTGGCTTTCGAGATGTTAAAATAAAACAGTTCTGACTGGAGCCTTGTCACATAGTAGCAATCTGGATGCATAGGACGAATGTTGATTTATAATCTAGTGCCTTTTTAGTTTACGGCACTGTAACATTCAACTCGTCAAGAAGAGAGCTAGACAAGCCAGAGTAAGAAATAGGGAACACTAAGTCATAGTGGGAGTCTATTGTAAAGTAATACACCAGACCACGTATCAGAGGTATCTGAACCAAGTTGCCGAAACTATTTCTCTGAGCCAGAAATCAGTCTGTATTCCAAAGTATTTGGGGTAAGTTGTACATTTTATAATTCTATTTTGTTGCATTTATTAACATGTGAAAATTGCTAGTGGATGTCCAAGTCATACGAGGCTGGTAACCTCAGCATATAGAATGATGGTTTTATGAACCCCCACTGCAATAGCTGGTGACTGCTTTATGCAGGTTTCTCATAGAGAACCAACAAGCAGGGTTAGTCCCAAGTTCCATATGGAGCATGGAGTGGATGATGATAGATCTAATGTACATATTATATTAACCTTTTTAACCAGTGCATATGTAAATGTAAACATGTTCAATATAAATGCAATGGACGTTTTCCGTTCACTGGGATTAACATTAATGCTCAGACAGGGTAAAGTTCTGATGCAGATGGGATGGTGGAATGAAAAGGAGGAGGTGGGGGGTGGGGGTGGGGGGGGGGTGGGGGGGGGGGGGGGGGGGGGGGGGGGGGGGGGGGGGGGGGGGAGGGGGGGGGGGGGGGGGGGGGGGGGGCGGGGGGGGCGAGTGTGGGGCAGGACCTGAGTTTCGTGTCAGGAAACCTAAACTCAGGAGGTATTTGTTTCTCTCTTATTTCATGGTACTAGTCGGTGGTACCAATTGGTGGTACTAGTCTGTGGAACAAGTGTGTCGTATACGTGGCCTTCAGTCAAAGCTAGACACCAACAGCAGACAGGTCTTAACAAACGCTGGACCATCTTCAAAATTACCCCACGATACCATGATGGACGTGTTGTGGCCACCAAACTTGACCAGTGACGAGAGTGAACCAGTTCATAACCTGCAAAGAACATGCATCAGCTGGAGCAGAAACCAACCGACATTTTACTGGCAGCTAAGTACCCACTTAAAGCTGCCAAGTGAACTGGTTTCTTTAAGAAAATTTGAAGAAAAAAAACATCCTATCTATATCATCATCTGTAATGAATCTTTAAAGGCTAAAATTTTTTTTCTCATAACCGTTATTCATTTTTACATTGTTAACTACAATTGATTATTAAATTTGTTATCTGTAAATATACACATTTACAGTTGATTCAGTCATTCTGAGTGAACTGCACCTATATATCTCAGCCATTTTAAATACCCATAAACAGAGCTACTGAAATATTCTATTACTGATTTAAATCAGTTTGGAGGTCATCAAAACGAGTAAAATTCTTACTCCTCGTAGAAGATCAGGGAAGACAGAAAGTTTACACGGCCTGGATCCTATCAGCCGTAGTACTTGATTTATTAAATTCCTACGAGGCTCCCTAGAATTGAAGCACCATTCTTCAACTCACATCTCTGCCAAGAGTAATCTTGAGCGAAAGCACCTTTGAAGGCCCTCATTAGATACTCTGAATTTTGGCCACTGTTGGACCATCATTGCAGATCAATCAATCAATATCCTTTAGTTCCCCAAGGAGCATAGGCCTTCAACAAACGCATGTCAAGTCTTCCTGTCCTGTGCCATCCGCTCAAGCTCTCTCCATCATCTTCACATCTGTTTCCAGTTCTCTTCTCCATGTGTTTTTGGTCTACCTCTACCTCTCTTTCCCTGTGGATTCCAGAACAAGGACTGCCTTGTAATGCTATCAACAGGTTTCCTCAATGTGTGTCCTATCCATCGCCAGCATCTTCTTCTCAGCTCTTGTTCCACTGGCACTTGTCTGGTTCTTGTCATCAATTCCCCATTTGTGACTTTGTCATACCATTTCAGTCCTTCTATTCTATGCAAGCACCAGTTTATAATCCATTGTAGCTTTTTGGTTGTTTTTGTTGTTCTCCATGTCTCAGAGCCATACAATAGGACTGACTTGACATTTGAGTTGAAGATTCTTATTTTCGTGTTGGACTTGATTTCTCTTGTTCTCCATGTTTCCCAATGCAATGAAAGCTCCTCTTGCTTTTTGTATTCTTTTTTTTTTGACATCACTGTCTGTCCCTCCAACTTTGTCTATATTACTTCCAAGATATGTGTACGATTCTACATCTTTTAATGGTGTTTCTTCAAGTTCAACCTTGTTATCATTTCTTGCATTTATTCTCATAATCTTTGTCTTTTCCCTGTGTATTTTCAGGCCCACTTGTTGTGACCTCTCATCGAGAATTTTCATTTTCTCTTGCATCTGATTATGGTTATGGGACAGAACAGCCAAGTCATCTGCAAAATCCAGATCATCAAGCTGTTTAGTCAGATTCCACTGGATTCCATTTCTATTGTGTGATGTCGATGTTTTCATAACACAATCTATTGCTAGTAAGAAAAGAAATGGAGACAAGAGGCATCCCTGTCTCACTCCCGTTCTAATCCTAAACGGTTTTGTAAGTTGTCCTTCATTAAGAACTCTGCATGTCATGTCTTCATAGGTCTTCTTTATTAAGTTAATGATCTTTATCGGAACTCCATAATGCCTCATCAATTTCCAAAGTGATTCTCTGTTTACACTGTCAAATGCCTTTTCGTAGTCCACAAATCCGATGTATAGTGGTGAATTCCATTCCAGACTTTGTTCAACTATTATTCTCAAAGTGGCTATCTGGTCTGTACATGATCTGTTTTGTCGAAAACCTGCTTGTTCATCTCTCAGTTGCTTGTCTATGGACTCTTTTAATCTCTCCAGGATGATTCTGTTTAATACTTTTGCTGGCACTGATAGTATTATTATTCCTCTATAATTTGTGCACTCTTGTAAATTTCCCTTCTTAGGCAACTTGACCAGATAACCTTCCTTCCATTCTGTTGGTATTTCCTCTCTCTCCCAGACTTTGCCAAGTAGTTTGTATAATATCTCTGTAGAGGTATCAATATCTGTTTTGATGGCCTCTGCTGGAACGCAATCTGGACCAGCTGCTTTTCCATCTTTCAGAAGCTTTATGGTTTTCTTTATTTCTTCTCTACTTGGTCATTCACAGCTGATGTGTAGCTCCTCTTCTGCTGGCTGGATGTCTGGGGGATTAGTTGGAGATGGTCTATTAAGAAGTTCCTCAAAATGTTCTGTCCATCTCTTCATTTGTTCTTGTATATTACTTAGCAATTTTCCATTCTTATCTTTTATGAAGTCATTTGCTTGCTTATATTTCCCTGTTAGCTTCTTTGTGTTGTTGTACAGGTCCCTCATACTTCCTTTGGCTGCAGCTTCCTCTGCTTCCCTTGCCAAATCATCAATATATTTCATCAAGTCTCTTTTGATGTTTTTTCTTACTTCTTTGTTTGCTTCTATGTACACTTCATGAGCCTTGGCTTTGGAGCTTCTGGTTTTGCTTCTGTTTAAATCTGCTTTCTTGTTTTTCCTATCTTTATCTTACTAATGGTTTCTTTTGTTATTCATGCTTTGTGCTGATGTTCTCTTTTTCTCAGTACTTCTTCACATGTCTCGTTCCATATATTTTTTACTTGTTGCCAGTGGTCTTCCTTATCTCCTTCATCTTCCAGCTGCTGGAGTACTCGGTATTTGTTGGATACTGTGACTGAAAATTTTTCTCTTATTTCCTGATTTCTTAGATATCCCACATTATACTGTTGTCTATAGCTATATGGTGTTGTAAATTTCTTGAGTTTCAATTTTGCAGAGCAAGGGGGTAAATACCGTGACAGAGGTAATTATATAGTTATATCTAGACTCAAGTCTGTCACAAGTACTAGCTTAGGTACTGTAGTCTCAAGCCTAGAAATAAATATGAAATAATATCAGAGAAAATCTAACATTTCACTCTCCCTGGCTCGAAAAATAAGCAAAGATTAGATCCACGGCGAGCTACCAGACATTTCACCGACGGCAACTAAGGTGGGTTGGACTTGGTGTTGGCTACCCCATTCTGCAGATGCGTAGCTAGCTACAAAAACTTCAAGGCGTTCGTTCTCAAGACAACCAAGAAAACGATTATCCTGAAGTTAGCAGACGTTCATCAATGGATGAGTGCATGCGCATAGTGAAAGGATTTATGACATCGCCAATGTGGAATCGACAGAATAGGCCATGCAAATACCAGTGAATACTAGTGGATACCAGTGGATACTACTGAATACTAGTGGATACCAGTGGATACTACTGAATACTAGTGGATACCTGCGGATCAAAGGGCCAGGAATAAACTGTAGTTCCTAGGGGTCTCTGAGGAGAAAAGGATAGGATGGACCTACTACTCCCTAACTCCCGTCGTAAAAGGCGACTAATATGTGCTTTTAATAGGGGGCTGGCAACCTTATCATGTAAAACCAATTGTTACAGAAACCACTGCTGGAAGAGGTTGTGCTTTGGCGTAGGCGTTCTCTGGTGATCTATGTGAAGTGACGGCTTGATAAGGAGCAAAAAGGGAGATGAAGACAAGAGGACAAGACAGAATGTCGATAGGACACACAACGAGGAAGACATCTATTAGTAGTATAAGGCAGTTCTTGTTCTGGGATCCCCAGGGAAAATAAATAAAAAGCACATGCAGATGAGAACCGAAGACACATGTTATGAAGAATTTTAAAAATTTAATAAATGTATAAAACGCGGAAGGAGTAGGACGCCGCGCATCGTATTTGTGACAAAGGGGAAATATAAAATTAGAAGTAAGAAATAAAAGATAGCATTTTTAATTTACATGTCCAGTTTAAAAAAAAAAAAAAAAATTCGCGGTAATGTGGAATAAACAAAGTTTCCTATGGCCCCCCCCCCCCCCCCCCCCAACAATTTTTGCACTGATGAATCATTGCGCGGTCATTCTTCAGAATATCCTAGAAGGGGACACTCCGGCGACACGATGGGTCAGATTCAAATTTCCCATTCTTCCGGTGCTTTTATGAGCACCTCCAAGGCCATTCAACCTTAAATCGTTAATTAAAAATGGTTTGCAAGACGCCCAGCTCCCTTAGTAAGTTAAAAAAAAAAAAGGATGGGGGGCCTATATATCATTCTCTTCTTCTTCTTCTGTCCTTAGCCACCGACCGTCAAAGCAGTCAGTGGCCATTACGCCTAGTGGCGTCTTAGGGCAACAGCAGATAGGTTTTCTTTGCCATTGTTTCCCATCACGCCTATTGGCGTCTTTAGGGCAACGGCAAATCAACCCATTTGCTGTTGTTTCCGATATATCATTGACATGAACAAAAATGTCCACATCTGAGAGAATCAAGTAAATGGCAACAATAAAGCATGTGAATGAGGTCTAAAAGCGGCACCATATAACTCAACCGCTATCCAGTTTTTCACAAGAAATGAGTTCTAAGATTGAAACGTTTCCTGGGAATGTATCAGAAATGTTAGATACAGTCTCTTAATGAATTTAATAAAGTCTGCGCAGGTATAGTCATTAAAAACACACAAAACAGACAACGAAAACTGGTTATGATTTAAAGAAACAAGAAAGCTGGATATGGTGTAAAGCAACGGTAGGCAACCAAGGAGCTGTGGGCATCTACACTAACCTCTCTAAAGATCTACCTTAATCAAATCATTTTTTTTAAATAAAATTTTGCCTCGTTTTGGCGAGGTGCGTCCCATTCAACCTAACCGGTTATAGTACGGCGCATGTCCAATTATAAAAGACCTTTAGTTCTGAGCTCATACAAAACCATGTCTGCAGAGTTAAGTGTAAAACCAGTATCAATTTTAGAATGAACAGTTTTCAAACGTCTTTCAACCTTACCCTTCTAGACAAAAGCAATGGCTGCCTTGCACAGTACACAAACACATTTTTTTTTTTTTTCGTTAACAGCGGTAAAACAAAATAGCCATGTTCCAATTCACAATTAAAATGATAGTTGTTTTTTTTTCTTTTTTCTTTATGTCCACTCATTCTTGCAAACTTCCATGTACAAATGGAACTTAAAATGTTACATACATACACCCGTAGAAACATGACATAAAACAACCATGAACACGAAATTAATGCAACATAGAAGATAGGAAGATTAAATATGTACGTGAAAAGCGCTCAATTCAAAACCCCCTACAGGCTGAAACATTCAGACTCGTTCACAATTCAAACCGCAACTGTTATATCTACTGGACAGTCTGCTTCATGCAATTCTATCACCAGAGCGGTAATAAACTGAAAGTATAACTATTTTACTGAATGTTTTCATTTTACAGAAAACATCGCGTTCCTATCTTAAGCAGTTCGAGAATAAAGTGAGTCTTTGTAAACTAGCTCATGGCTTTTCACTGGGAACGCGGAAAAAGTACCTTTAATTCTGGGGATACTGTGTTTTTTAAAAGATGCTAAGAGAGAACTTGTCCAACATTTTCCTAACATTAATATTCTTTCTTCTCTCCCCCCCCCTCTCCATCAATTAGGATCTATCAAATCAAATCATTCACAACGATCCACCCACCCGTAGATCAGGATCAACCGGTTGCCAACCACTGGTGTAAAGAAACATGAACACATGTTATTCATTCTTACACTTCAGCCTCACAGTGAACACATACCTTCAACAAACATGTGCCAAGTCCTGCTGTCCGTGCCATCAGCTCTGGGTCTTTCCCTGTCTTCCACATCATTTTCATTTCTGCCTCCAATTATCTTCCCCTTGTGTTTTTCTCTCTACGTCTGCTTCTCTTGCCTTGTGGATTCCAGAACAAGGACTACCTTGTAATGCTATCAACAGGTTTCCTCAATGTGTGTCCTATCTATCTCCAGCGTCTTCTTCTCATCTCGTGTTCCACTGGCACTTGCCTGGTTGTTATCTTCAGTTCAACACTAGAGAACTGGTTGTTATCTTCAGTTCAACACTGGAGAACTGGTTATGGGGTAAATAAACCTATATTTTATATTCCATTTTGTTTCCTGCTCAGCGGTGACAGATTTGAGCAGAATAGCAGACATAGGAAAATTGATCAGTAAAGGTCACAACACCTGCATATTTCATAATTTTTAATGTAAAGAGGCTACCGGCCGTACCTAAAAAAAAAAAAAAACAGTTCCAATTAACCCATAAAAAAGTTCATCAAGTTTACAACGAGAAGCGCGTATCATCAGCTGATAATTTACTGTCTATACTGTTACATTGTAAATGGGAGCTTACGTAGAATAGAAGGATTGAAATGGTATGACAAAGTCACAAATGTGGAACTGATGACAAGAACCAGACACGTGCCAGTGGAACAAGAGATGAGAAGAAGACGCTGGCGATTGATAGGACACACACTGAGGAAACTTGGTGACAGAATTACAAGCCGGTCCTTGTTCTGGAATCCCCAGGGAAAGAGGGGTAGAGATAGACCGAAATACGCATGGAGAAGAGAACTGGAGATAGAAGTGAAACTGATGAGGACAACGTGTAAAGAACTAGTGCTGTTGGCACGTGACAGGAGGAGCTGACATGTGTTTGTTGAAGGCTTTTGCTCCTTGGCGAGCGAAAGGGTATTGACTAACTTCAAAGCAGCGGTAGGCAACCCCCCGGGAGCTGTAGTGATTTACATTAGAAACATTAAGTTCTCCGAAGATCTACAGTAACAAAATAACATCTGCTTTCAGGTTGAACAGTCTTTGAAACTTTAATAACAAGGAACCTATATGTAACTCTTATCTCTGCCGGCGACCTGCTCTCTGCTATTCCATTACACGGCCGTGAACAATTCAAACTAAATTATATTTTGCCGACTTCTAACTTCACCGCCAGGAAAATTTCGTGTTCCTATCTCAGGAAGTTCACGAATAATGTGAGTTTCAGTAAGCTAGGTTGTGGATTTTCACCGGTGAGTGGAACAAGTGCGTTTAAACCTTGGGACTCCTCGACATAGCGCACAGGATTTCTTTCTTTCGTTTTAATTAAGGACCGCCATAAATGAAAACGCCTCTTACATCATGTACATATAACTTGACAATTGAACAGCAAAACACAATCCAGCGATATTTCCAGGGGTATTTAACATATTTTTCACTGTTATATCATAACTTGCAGGGGGTGTGGAGTCGGTCTAAAAATTTCCCGAATCCGACTAGTTTTTTTTTATAGTCATGTGGTATAAAATTCGGAATCCGAGTCCGGACATTATTACCGACTCCACTAAAAAAAACAATCGACCCAGCGACTCCTACTCCCGAGCCCTGATAATGTGCATTTATTAGTTTATACGATTTCTCGTGGAAATTCTTACTTCTGTTGAACCCTGGTTAGAAATGTTTCAATAAGCTCTCTTTACACATTTACAAGGATGGCGTACTCCCAGCAATAATTTTAAATTATAATTAAATTATATAATTAACAATACAGTTACCTCTTCTTCTCACACATAACAGAAATATCTCTATATAGATGTCACTACAGAAGAAAGAAGGGGGGTGGGGGGAGGGGGGAAGCGATACCATAACTCCCAGACAAGTCACACAGGCTATTTTGGCAATCACGGACAATAACACAAGATATAGTCAATATTTGGACTTCTGATCTTGACGACACAGAGGAAAATCAATGCCAATTATGGGCAATCGCATGTGGATGCTTCACCAATCTAAACTGTGTGAGTCGCTTCCCCCTGGCGCATGACTCGAGACAACAGATAAAATGGGAATGAGAAACTTCGTTCTGTTTTCTGAAGAGGTTCCTAGACTTTGTCTACACCAAGATCATGACAAGAACGGTAACTATCGCTTCCTGGCCCTAACCGGACCGCAATACAGAAGGAAATTACTGTCTGTAAATGAACGGTAGGAATCGGACCTTTCCATTACCTAGCAGAGTTCTACCATACTGTGCCCTACATTATTATTACGCTTTTGCTCTCTTTGAAGCATCTTCAATCAGTTCACTTTAAACTCTCATGACTTGAACATATCGTTCAAGTTCATTCACGTCTTCATTATTATCCTTTCTAAATCGTCGCCGTAGTACTGGTTTATTATATCTCTACTTTTGACCAAAATTGACCTGGGGCCATAAAACCAACATAAATAGTTGAACCTATCATGCTCCAGAATATCTCATAGTAACAGTTTAGATCATCATGAAAAATGTCATTTTAATGTGATTAATCCTTCTTTTCAATTCCTAAGACGACGCTATGTCTCCTATTCCCTTCTCTTCGTCATTTTTGTTAAGTCCCCCACTGTTACTTTTACCCTATGGTTTCAATGCCACTATGTAAAGCTATCAGCACGTCCCGTCTATGTAAAGCTATCAGCACGTCCCGTCTATGTAAAGCTATCAGCACGTCCCGTCTATGTATATTCTATCAAAAGCCAGTGTTCTTCACAAATGAGCATATGCTGGAGCACACACTCAAAGTGAAAACTTATCACAATAACAAGCGTAAATAACCTTCCACAAACAGAAGATGCCTTTGCTGTTAGTCGATATTTCTTCATAATAAAGGTTCAATTAGGGACGTGGGGTCTGTCTTTTTTTTTTTTTTTTTTTAGTTGAAGCATAGTCGGTTACAAAAAATGTCCGGACTCTGAATTTTATTTCATATGACAAGTAAAATACTGTTGTCGGAGGCTGGAGTCGGACTTCAAAAAGAGTCTGAAAACTGTCTGGCCGACTCCACAACCCTGTTTTACACACTTCTGACAACTCAGTAATCGGGAAGACAAAAAAGGTTATCTAAGGTAGAATAAATTGAAACAAATGTAAATTGTGTAAGGCAAATCTATCCAGCAATTTCATAACATGCGTAAAACACTGTCTAGGTTCTATCAAGATGTGATGTATTATGCAAAGCAGTTAAATCACTCCGTTAATATTCCAGAAAAAAACATAAAACCTAATGGACATATTTGCTTTTCAAAATGCACTCAAGAAAATATCCATGTCTGATTACTGAATAATTAATGAGTGCATAAAATAGTATTTTATAATTCTTTGTGCGCTTTCAAGAAAATATCTACGTCTGATTACTGAATAATTAATGAGTGCATAAAATAGTATTTTATAATTCTTTGTGCGCTTTCAAGAAAATATCCACGTCTGATTACTGAATAATTAATGAGTGCATAAAATAGTATTTTATAATTCTTTGTGCGCTTTCAAGAAAATATCCCTGTCTGATTACTGAATAATTAATGAGTGCATAAAATAGTATTTTATAATTCTTTGTGCGCTTTCAAGAAAATATCCACGTCTGATTACTGAATAATTAATGAGTGCATAAAATAGTATTTTATAATTCTTTGTGCGCTTTCAAGAAAATATCCACGTCTGATTACTGAATAATTAATGAGTGCATAAAATAGTATTTTATAATTCTTTGTGCGCTTTCAAGAAAATATCCACGTCTGATTACTGAATAATTAATGAGTGCATAAAATAATATTTTATAATTCTTTGTGCGCTTTCAAGAAAATATCTACGTCTGATTACTGAATAATTAATGAGTGCATAAAATAGTATTTTATAATTCTTTGTGCGCTTTCAAGAAAATATCCACGTCTGATTACTGAATAATTAATGAGTGCATAAAATAGTATTTTATAATTCTTTGTGCGCTTTCAAGAAAATATCCACGTCTGATTACTGAATAATTAATGAGTGCATAAAATAGTATTTTATAATTCTTTGTGCGCTTTCAAGAAAATATCCACGTCTGATTACTGAATAATTAATGAGTGCATAAAATAATATTTTATAATTCTTTGTGCGCTTTCAAGAAAATATCTACGTCTGATTACTGAATAATTAATGAGTGCATAAAATAGTATTTTATAATTCTTTGTGCACTTTCAAGAAAATATCCACGTCTGATTACTGAATAATTAATGAGTGCATAAAATAGTATTTTATAATTCTTTGTGCGCTTTCAAGAAAATATCCACGTCTGATTACTGAATAATTAATGAGTGCATAAAATAATATTTTATAATTCTTTGTGCGCTTTCAAGAAAATATCTACGTCTGATTACTGAATAATTAATGAGTGCATAAAATAGTATTTTAGAATTCTTTGTGCACTTTCAAGAAAATATCCACGTCTGATTACTGAATAATTAATGAGTGCATAAAATAATATTTTATAATTCTTTGTGCGCTTTCAAGAAAATATCTACGTCTGATTACTGAATAATTAATGAGTGCATAAAATAGTATTTTATAATTCTTTGTGCGCTTTCAAGAAAATATCCACGTCTGATTACTGAATAATTAATGAGTGCATAAAATAGTATTTTATAATTCTTTGTGCGCTTTCAAGAAAATATCCACGTCTGATTACTGAATAATTAATGAGTGCATAAAATAGTATTTTATAATTCTTTGTGCGCTTTCAGGAAAATATCCACGTCTGATTACTGAATAATTAATGAGTGCATAAAATAGTATTTTATAATTCTTTGTGCGCTTTCAAGAAAATAAGGTCAAGGAAGTTCCACAGTAGATACTGCCGTAGAGGAGTGAAGTGTTAGAGACTTAACTATATTAGGTCCATCATCGAGAGGTGGGGTGGCCTTTCCTCGTTGCTGTTTCTTAAGTCAAGAGCAAAGTCAGGTACCCATTTACAGCTGGGCAGATTGGAGCGTGTAGATAACGAGAATTGAACCCGGCACCTCTGCCGCGATAGACCAGAGCTCTAACCCCTCTACCAATCGGACGTTCTTCAAGCTACTATAAACTGATTTTTTTTTTAAACCAGTGTTTTAATTAAATTTTGCGTTGCACAATTTTTTAATCTTTACCGCATAAAAAGGCCCTTATTACATTCGTCCATTATTCATCTAGTGTCTTAGACACGGCTGACAGCCATTTGTAGCTGAGGAAAAATTGTTTGTTTTAGTACCAATGCCACTGAGCGTCCAGTGACAGGGTGGTTAGAACGCTCGCTTCTCGAGACAGAGATACAGGGTTCGAAACCTGCCATGCTCCAGTCTGCACAGCTGTAAATGGGTACCAGACTGGCGAGGAATGGAACCGCACAATGCTGAGATCTAATACAGTTGTTAATGTACTGGGTCTTCTTGTCGTTGGGGTCGCCTGTATGTTCATGGTGATTTAAAATAAACAACTTCCACTTGTTAAGGTTTTTAGCAGGGTTGTGAAGTCGGGGAGCCAGGAGTCTGTCGATTTTTAGTGGAGTCGCGGTTGGTAAAAAAATGTCCGCATTCCGACTTCGAATTCTATACCATATGAATCGGCACTTCTAAAATTTCAGAAGTCGGAGTCGGTAAATTTTTTTGGGCCGACTCCACAACCCTGGTTTTTAGAGCGAAAGAGCTATACAGGAAGCTATCCAATTCCGCGTGCAAAAGCAACAATTATGTCAAAAAACTAATCTAGTCAGCACAAAACATACAATGTCCTATAGTCCTTTGACGTACGAACGATATCATAAAAACAAACCACCAGATACGAATACCAAAGAATAACATTCCAGCAAAAATCCAATGTGTGGATCCCGAAAACCTGTAGAATTTCGGAAAACAAGAAAGATAATCTAAGCACGTGAAACAAATGGGGCGAAGAAAGACACATATTAAACTAGCCTGGGATGACATTTAACCAGACAGATCACGTGGATAACAGTCCTAATCTGATTTATTGATCGTACTAAAACTCTGGGGAGATTATAGAGACTACAACAGACACACAAATTATGATAAAATGTTACACGAGTACACGGAGGACACCACCCCGAGACAGAATTAGCATAATAAAGGCACTTATATCCCCCATCCCTACTTTTTTCAATAAAGCCGAAATATTCCAGTAACAAAAAAAAATTTTTTTTTTTACATTCTGTGTTTGCTACTTTTCTTCTTAGCACGCTCCTTTCAACCGTTTACCATATACATGGAACTGCTAGTTATATCAGTGCGCGTTTCATTTAGATAGATATTTTTCTTTATTGTGTATATTCTGTACTGTATTATTCCTCTCAATGGTGTTTTTATATTACTAGTTTCTTCAATTAGTCCTCCCGAGTGTACTTTTTTTCAAACTTGTTATCACCACATGCATATTTTGCAAGGATAACATTCTGAATACATGGAAAAAGACAATGTTGATAACAGAAAGAAAGAATGAATCTAATATTAAAACGCGGGCACAAAAGAAATAATCTAAAATGCAGGCAGCGTTTTTACGAGACCTGAAGACGAAAATAATGCTGTATCCAACAAGGACATAAAAATATTACACTCTTGAGAAATGGATTGTTAAAAATGACAAGTTAAAAATAACAAAAACTGCAGAAACAAAAATCAAATTCATTAATGTTGCTGGCTACAGCTTTACAGCAGTTAATCTTTTCATTTCCATTGCGAGATTATGGTGATTCGATTTAATAATCTTTGTCAACAGTGTCACTGCAAGTAAAATGCTCGCTATAGCCACGGATAAAGAGTGCCCACTGGGATTAATATGTTACATTGCCAGAGACCTAGGGGCTCCAAACTAGCTTGTGTCACAGAAACAACACAATTACAGCAAAAAGTGGGAGAAACATAACAGACGGACCCTGTGTCTAGGTTGAACGCAGTGCGCCTCGCCAAAAAGTGGCAACATTTTTTTTTTAATAACTATGGCTTGCTGTGGTCATCTGGACAGAAAAAAAAATGTGACCAACCATCATAATGTACCCTTCATACAAGGTCCTCAGAAAGTTGAAGGAGAATTTAAAATATGGTTATGGGAGTCAATCAATCAATACCCTTTAGCTCCCCGAGGAGCATAGGCCTTTAACAAACACATGCCAAGTCTTCCTGTCCTGTGCCATCCGCTCAAGTTCTTTCCATGTTTTCCTCTTCATTTTCACTTCTGTATCCAGTTCTCTTCTCCATGTGTTTTTTGGTCTACCTCTGCCTCTCTTTCCCTGTGGATTCCAGAACAAGGACTGCCTTGTAATACTATCAACAGGTTTCCTCAATGTGTGTCCTATCCATCGCCTTCTTCTCAACTCTTGTTCCACTGTCACTTGTCTGGTTCTTGTCATCAATTCCACATTTGTGACTTTGTCATACCATTTCAGTCCTTCTAGTTCTATTCTACGTAAGCACCCGTTTATAAAAGTCTGTAGCTTTTAGGTTGTTGTTTTCGTTGCTCTCCATGTTTCAGAGCCATACAATAAGGACTGACTTGACATTTGAGTTGAAGATTCTTATTTTCGTGTTGGACTTGATTTCTCTTGTTCTCTTGGTTATGGGAGTGCCTGTAGCAAATAGAGGCTGATATGTACAGGACTACCCCTACACACACGTGTAGAAGTAATTATGGAAAGAAGAAGTAAAGCCAGAAAGAATACCTGTTGCATGCATAATGCTAACAACTTAAGTAACATTTTTTAACTGCCTTTTGGATCCCAGTGGAGCAAAGGCTGGTGATGGTCTTTTCACCTTTTATAAAGCAAATGTAAACTGGTGAATTCTATTCCATGTTGTGTTTTACTACTTTGTGCAGCATGGCATTTCGGTACATAAAGGATGTGATTCTGTCAAAAACAAAACTTGAATGTTCCACTTCCAACCATCTGTTTATTGCCTCTCTTAATTTTTCAAAGATGATCATGTGTAATATTTTCCCTGGCACTGATAGCAACCTTATTCCTCCTTCATGTGGGCACTCTTGTTCCGTCAAATGTCCCTTATTTAGCAACTAAGCTCTAGATTGAATTATTTTTAGTCTGCTAGTATTTCCTCTCTTTCCCACCCTCTACCAAATAATTTGATTAAAATCTCTGTAGAGGTGTCTTCACTGGCCTCAGTTGGAATTCCATCTTGATCCAAAGCTTTCCCATCTCACAAAGTTTTAGGGCTTTTAAAAAAAAATCTTTACAGTAATTATTTTGTCAGTAAACTTTAACACCTCCCAGCACGACTGGGAGATTCTGCAGAGCTGCTCTAAATAAAAGTTTGTATAAATGTTCCACTTACATCTTTACCTGTTTTTTTATGTTGCTAAGCAATTTTCCATTCTTGCCCTTGGTAAGTCCTTGTCTTTGCTTGTATTTCTCTGTTAGCCGCTTTGTCTTGCTGTATTTCCTCATATATCCTGTGACCCAGCTTTTTCTGCCTCTCTTGCCCATTCATCAGCACATTTATTTTGTTGTGATTCGTTTCATTCATTCATTATTCTTCAGCTCAATACAGAGTAGAATCCTTCAACTAATTCAAATGAAGCCTTTCTGCCATGTGCCATCTGTTCAAAACATTTTCGCATCCTCTTTATCCCTTGCATTACTGCCTCCACTTTTCTTCACCATGTGTTTTTTAGGTCTCCCTCTAAAAAAAGGTAGTCCCATAACATATACTGCCGTAGGGGAGAGAAGCGTTAGAGACTTCACCATACTAGGTCCAGTATTGAGAGGTAGGTGACCAGTTGCCTTCCTTGCTGCCTTCTCCTTCTGTAATTCAAGACCAAAGTCAGGTACCCATCTACATCTGGGTAGATTGGAGCTTGTCGATGCTGTAAATTGAACCCGACACCTTTGCCGTGAGAGACCAACGCTCTAACCACTCTGTCAATCGGCCACTTGGTCTCCCTCTCTTAAATTGGGAATTTGAGAGAAGGGGCTGCCTTGACACGCTATCAACAGTTTTTCTCAATGTGTCATTTCCAATGCTAGTGTAGTCTTCTAACCTCTTGTTTCACTGGCACTTGTCTGGCTCCTACCAACACTTGTGACCTTAACATACCATTTAAATCCTGCTTCTTTGTTTGGGTCGATGTATATTTCATGACCTTTGGCTCTGAACATTCAGTTTTTGCTCCTGTTTAAATCTGCATTCTTGTGACAGTATTGCCTCCCCTGCTTTGCAGTAGTGGTCCAACAGTGGCCAAAACTCAAGAGTATCTATTATAGGCTTCAATGGAGTCTATCTTTACACAAGATTACTCACTTGGGAGTCTTCATAAGATATTCAGATAAGCGAAAACAATGCTGGCTGTCGCTGAGCACGTTAATTCTGTAATCTGCCGATGCCTTTTATGAAGAATTTAAGCAATGGTTATTCTAGCTCATTAAGCCCCCACCCCTGATTTTTCAGTGGAATTATTGTTATAATGTATATATAGCTCTGTTTAGAGTGTGTGTTTAGTAACTTTGACTGAGACAAACATGTAGTACATTTAAAAGGATTGAATCGAAGTTAAATTTGTAACATTACAAATAACAAAATTTAATAATCACTTTAAGTTTTAACAGTTGGAAAATAATTTGAATATTTATGAAAAGAATTTCATCACTTGGATGGGATTTAACTGAATAAAGGAGGTCATTTTTGGCAGCGGATATTTTCACTTAGCTGCCACTGGTAGTTTCTTCTCCCGCTGGGTCAGTTCCTTTCATTCTATTCTCGCTCGTCTCTGGTCAAAGTTCAGGTGCTGTACGTTCCCAGAACGTCAAGGAGTAACGGCTAAGTTGGTTCTGCGTCTGTCAATAAGACCCTCTTATGATAGCGTCTCGCAAAACATCAGTCCACTTCTACCTTCACTTGGTTCCAGAGATAGTACTTTCTGCTGGTACCACCAATAACTGATATTAGAAATAGAAACGAAACGCTCTTCTGAGTATGGCATTTTTTCAACACATTTATGTGCGCTCCTCTTCTATTCTATCATCCCCTGTCAGAATTTACCTTCGATGATAATTAAATTTAATTTCTCGGGATAAAACTTCCTTTACATTTAAACTGAACAGTTTCAGCTTTACATTACATTTAAATGAAAAGGTTAAACGTACAGATATAATGTTTTACATTTACATCTCCACTGTTTGAAGTGTTCACAATATAAATTCATTTACGTTTCATTTATATTTACACTTATGGAAAAGTTGGAAACTTCTATTACTTAGAATGAATATTTTCACATAGACATTTACACTGGTTAAACACATTAACTACCGCGAGCCGGTGGGACCGGCTTTTGAAATCCTATCATTTGGACTGCGGGCCGCTCAGAGCGTCGATCTAATTTTAGTAATAAAATGAATGAAAAATGTACTGAAACACTTTCTGAACTGGTTCAAGATTTTAAGTTGCCACCGGAAAACAAATTCCCAAAGCATGGTTGTTGTAGAACACTGGAAAATTTATATTATGTTCATATTTTCAGCGTTTTGGGTTAGTTACCAAATCGTGTAAAACTGTTTACCGTGGCAACTAGTGATAGGACCACAAAAAATGCTTGTACATCTCGTCTAATGGCTGAATAGGCTAGAAACTTGTTTTAACAATTGACTGATAGATCTAGCAACGAGGACAAGAGTGAAAACGGTGTGCACATTTACTGAAATAGTGATTTTGATAGAGATGAGGCGCAAGCAGTTATAGTTGTGAAAATATTGCAAGTCCTCAGCCCTCAGAAGGCCGTTAAATAGCAACAACCTCTATTAGAGTTACAAATGGTGCTTATTGCAATAGTACATTCATTTATCTTTAAAATGACATGTAATTCATAAAACTCTGTAAACAATTACGAAAACTACAGCTTACTTTGTGCAAACACCTACATGATGAAAATGGGAAAAAAAATGTAATTCGGCCACAGTGTGTTTTTCATTTCGGTAGTTAATGTGTTAAAGCTTGAAAACTTACATTAATTTTAAAGTGAATATGTTTATAGCGACATTTACACTGCTTTGAAAATGTAAGTGTTATACTTAGAATGTACATCATTTCTTTCATCTTTCCCTCCCTGCTCCATAGGGAACCTGGAACTACTTTATGCTTATAGTTCTCTTTACGAAACTATCAGTAAAGCAATCACCAGCCTGTGCAGTGGTGGTTCATGAATCATCATTCTAGATACTGAGGTTGCCAGCCTCAAATGACTTTGACATCCAATAGCGAGTTTCACACCTTAAACTTCACATGGTAGTATATACATATATATGTTAGTTCGCATGTTAGTAATAAAATATGAAATGTAAATCACAACTACTTACGCCAATCTTGGCTACAGACTTTTTGCTCAGATGAATAAGTTAAGGCACTGGGTTAGGCCTCTTACACGTGTCTGGGATGTCTTTAATTTTGCAATATATTCCCCTCTGACTCCGTGTTTCTTCAGTTTCCTAGTCCCGGGATTCGCTATTAAAATTTGAAAGAGATTTCCTGTGCTTTTTAAAGTCTTATCTGGTTCTCCAATAAAAGATCCAGTTAACAAATAGGAATTATGAATCTATTCTTCACTCTGGCGAGTGTGCACTTCACAGTGAGATAAAACTGCGAAAAATGTCAGCCTATATTCTCCCTCAATGTTGTTATGAACCTAATCAGAAAGATACAATCATTTCAAATCATGCAGATAGAGTGTGATATTTCAAAATAATCCCACGTGAAATAAGGTGCGTGCCTGCAAAGGTCACGTATTACCATATATGGACATCTGATGCCTTGCGTACACTCTCACAAACACATTTGTAGACTCATATTGTCTAAAGTGTAATAAATCCATGATTACTTTTCACCCAGTGACCGGAAGCGATTTTATCACACTTGTCTGCCCACATGTGTCACACAGACAGTAATCTCATTATCTGTCGTATGAGTACGTTATCTGTCGTATGAGTACGCAAACTCCGTGTCTTATCGGTGATTTAAGCCGATAGCGCTGGCCGATGCAGGTGTTCATCTGCCGCGCATATAACCAACAAATCTGGGTAGCGCCAAGCAAATGTGATGTATCATACCAGCTGCTCCATATTTATCCCCTACAGGGTGATTTAATAAAATCAAATATCTGCTACTTAGCAGAAAAATAAAGAAAGAAAGACAGAAAAGTGCGATAATTGACAGCACATAATAAAAATCAGTACCACAAATGTACCGATACTGCCATAGAGAATGAAAGATCGTTAGCGGTCGTCCATTTCGTCACAATTCTCATTTTTAATTTCTACCAAAATTTACTGTTATCGAAATTCTGTGCAAACACTTCCCTTTTCCAAGACTTTCTCTTGCAACCTCTCTCCAACTGTTTCTGATCAGTCTCCAGTGGTCTTCTGTACTTGCTTTATCTTCCAGTCACTGAAGCACTTGATGCTTAACTGCTACTGTGACCATGAATTATTCTTTCATTTCTTTATTCCTGAGGCATTGCACATTGAAAACATGCCTTTAGCGGTGTGTTATATCTTCTGATTTGTAACTTTTGCAACGGATGATGATCTGATATTACATCTACTCCTGTAAATATTTGTTCACCATATAATGATCTGAAATCTTTTTTGTTTCTTTCATGTCATAATATGCTTCCACAGACAATTTTTTATGTTATCCACTGAAATTAGTATTGTATTTTCCTGCTCTGTCACTGTTCATGGCTCATGTTTTTTTCTCTTCAAAGCCCTTGCAGTTTCTTTTTTTTTCATTTTCCCATCTAGACTAAAATGTTTTATGGTCTGGTGTCAAATTCAATCTACCTCATTGACTCCAATTATCACTTTCTCAATCCTCTCATCTTGTTTTTTTCTTTTCTAAAAGTCCTTTGACTTTTACTTTAACGACATTACTTTTTGATGAACTTGCTCTTGTCCCATATCACCTTCTGAAGTATGTGGTATTGCAAATGCCCATGCATGTGCATGTGTTACAAATAAGCTAGCCCTGTTCATCCAGCTTTTCTGCACTTCTGCTTGCTATGCCCTTCCCATCCTTTTATTCCTGTACCGCTCTACCTCTGGGCTACGTCAAGGATATGCTTATATGTATTTCTTAATATGTGTCCTGTCAATGTCCATATCTCCTCTATATTTTTTTTATTCAGTTGTATTATAAATGCTAGTACATGAGTACTTTCTACAATAGGCGTTTGCTTAATTTCACACATTTTTCTTACGTCATACGTAATATCCTTCAAACATTTATGCGGCCATTATTTTGTTGTTCTTTGCACGTCTTCAATAATAAAACAGGATCACCTGAACAAACGCCTTCCATATGCATAGCTTAGGAATACAGTTGGAAGCCACAATGAAGGTGCAGTTTCCATCGCAGGAGGGAAAAGACAATAGGAGACTGACACTCGGGACCTCCCCCCCCCCCCCCCCCCCCCCCCTTTTCATGTAAAAGAAGATAAAGGGCCAAAACCCTTGTCTGACAGGGGACCACTTCTGATGATCAGACTCCCTCCAAATGTAAAGCTCGGTATAGTTATTTACTTAGTATATGCTGGTCATGCAGTGTCATGAATATGTGTAAGGAGAAGAGCAGGTAAATGGAGACAGACACACCAACAGCAACAGATGGGTAAAAAGTCTATTATAGAGCTGATAAACAGTAATGAGGGCCAGAAACTGAAGAGAGGCAAGACTATCTACACAGGGGTCTGAAACTCGTTGGCTGCGGCTACTGGTAGATCACAAGAGATGATTTGGTAAATCTCTATATGGCGGAGGGAGAAAAAAAAAAAAGAAATTTTGAACTAACCGATGCCTCCTGACATGGATTAAAGGTACTTTTGTTCTGAGATCCCAGTGAAAACCCCACAAGCGGGCCTACTAACATTCACTTTATTTATGAAACACATGACAGGAACACAATTTTTTTTTTTTAGTGAAATTACCAATAGGTAAAATACCACAGGTAGGATAGAGGGATGAAGTTTTATGACAAGATCACTAGTGTGAAACTGATGACAACACCCAGACAAGCACCAATGGAACAAGAGATGAGAAGATGATGGGTAGGACACACATTAAGGGAGCTTTTCTCTGGAATCCCCAGTGTAAGATAGGGACAAGAAGACCAAAGAACATATGGAGAAAAGAACTGGAGATAGACATAAAGGGATGAAGAAGAAATAAAAAGACCTTGAGGTGATGGCAGGGACAGTAATACATAGCATAAGTTCACCACTCGTTCGATTGAAACAGCAAGAAGCAGATCATCCTTAGGAGATAAAAGTTATTTATAGCCTATGCTATAAAGCCACATTCAACAACATGAAACATATACTGACATCCAAACAGTTATCTCACAAATTAAAACTGAGAATCATAAAGTGTTATATATATTCTGCATTTCTGTATGGTGCAGAAACATGGACGATGAATAAGCATTTGGAAGAAAGAATTGAGGCTCTTGAAATGTGGATATATAGAAGAATGGGGCGTATCTCATAGAAAGAGATGAAAACAAATAAGGAGGTCCTAGAAAATCTAGGTATGAAAAGAGAACTAATGAGGGAGGTCAAAGTTCGGCAGCTAAAATACTTTGGCCACATAAAAAGGCATAACACCTTGCAGAAGACCATAACAGAAGGGAGAGTTGAAGGCAAACGTGCAAGGGAAAGACAGCGCTATAAGTGGGAAGATAACATCAAGAGATGGACAGGAAAGAGTCTATCAGAGTGCACCACCAAGACAAGAGACAGAAGACGTTGGAGATCCATTACAGCCAACCTTCGTTGTGGAGATGGCAACTGATGATGATGATAAATAATCTGCAAATAATCTGAACTATTAAAATAGATATGACTTTATCCAGGTAGATCTTTTAGAGAGCTCAGTGTTTCTACAGTAGATCCTCATGGCGACTGGGTTGCCCATCACTGGTCTACATCAATCAACACGTGACTTGAAAAAGTCTACTTTGGACTTGGAAACGTTAACAAATAAATGCTAAAGAATAAAAACACAAAATAACTGGCGCAGTCCTCATATCAATAGGTCTAAAACAATCATTCCTTTCTTACCTCCCACACTCTAACTAGGCCACAGAAACAATTTATACGGAATAAAGTGTAAGAAGATGACAAAAGTAATACATGCACAAAATAGAAAATAATAAAAAATGTGCTTATATAGAGCTAGCTGGAGAAGAAAACTTGACAAAATCAAACAGAAAAAAAAAAAACTCAAATTTGTACAAAAGAAGGAAATATGAATGCACCAATCAGGTAAACCGTAGCTAAGACAGAGAGGGGAGAGTTAAAGAAAAAGTGCTGTGAAAAGTTGTATGTGATTGAAAACAGCACACCTCAATTCAAATTCTCACAAAATGAAATGTAAAGTATAACACTATACTGACACTACAAGGCAGCCCTTTGATATGGAATCTCCTGTGTAAGAGAGATAGAGGGAGATCAAAGGCCACATGGAGAAGAGACCTGGAGACAAAAATAACAGGGATCAGGAAGATACTGAAAGACTCGAGCTGATGGCACATGACAGGAGGACTTAGCATGAGCTTGTTAAAAGCTTATGCTCCTCAGGGAGCTGAAATGTAATGATGATTATATTGACAATTAAAAACTGAAGATCATTCTGACACACTTAACCTACATAGTTTGATATCACAGTAGCTTTACAAAGCTCAAAATTTAAATTTTTAAACAAATTAAAACTATTTCATAATATTTCTCTAAATCAGATTTGCTGACATTTTACAAGGATGCACCGTAATTAAGAATAAAGATCATCAAAGGATTTAGGAAATTACATGGATCTCTCCTAATGGTAACCATTTTAACATCAAATAGAATGAGATTGTTTGACAACTGGAAAGAGCTGAAAATAGAAAAGAAAAACCAGTGACAGTGATGACATAAGAAAGATATAGGAGGGAGAATGAAAACAAAAGAAAGTATCTATAAAACATCAGGAAGGTGTTACATCAACAACAAAACAATAAGAACAATAAGCAAAGATATGATAAAGCTGAACAATAAAGATGAGGAAGAAGAAACAATGAAAAACCAAAAGAATTAGAAGATCTCATATAGCTGTAATAAGGGGTGTTTCTAAAAAACAATGCAGAACTTGAAGATAATATATGTTCAACATAATAATAATAATGTGGGTTAATTAAAAGTCAGATCAATTAGAAGCACAGCTCATGTAAAACTTCAGGATTATCTACTTACAGTTACAGAATGGACAAAGTTACTGAACAAATTTCTTTTCAATCTTATTGTTTCGACCCTTCTTATCGCCACAAGGATGAATGTAGTCTAAAGGAAAAAACAAATGAAAACAAATAAAAATGCTGATATTAAAATAACAGCAATAATAGTAGGTGAGATCAAGCAGACTTTTAATAAAGTGAAAAGAAAAAAAGCAACAGGAATACCAGTTTATCATTATCATAACCCTCCACTCCCAAAGGAGCATAGGCCTTCAACAAACACATGCCAAGTCCTCCTGTCACGTGCCATCATCTCAAGTTCCATCCACGTTCTCCTCATCATTTTCACCTCTGTTTCCAGCTCTCTTCTTCATGTGCTTCTTGGTCTACCTCTGCCTCTCTTGCCCTGGGGGTTTCAGAACAAGGACTGCCTTGTAATGTTATCAACAGGTTTCCTCAGTGTGTGTCCTACCCATCGCCATCGTCTTCTTCTCATCTCTTGTTCCACTGGCACTTGTTTGGTTCTTGTTATCATCATCTTGTCTGGTTCATATATAAACACCAGTTTATACATCAATAAATAATTCTTTTTAAAATAAATGATAGGAAACACTACACAGAGTGATACAATTTACACACTCCTCATACATTTTAAAGTATTTTGCAATGTCAAAAGACAATGAAAAACATTCAGATATCTCACTGTCATCTTCTTCTTTGATCCATAACCACCAACCGTCAAAGCAGTCAGCGGCCATCATGCCTGGTGGCGTTTTGTAGGGCAGCAACAAATTGATTCCACTTTGCTCGGTCGGCTGCCATCCTTCGTGCAGTGCCCCAACTGTGGTTCATTCTTTGCATCTCAGCTTCCACAGTTCTCTGCCAAGTTGTTTTTGGTCGGCCTCTCTTTCACTTTCCCTCGGGGGTCCATAGCACAGCTGTTCTTGTGATGGTATCAGGGTCCCTTCTGAGGACGTGGCCAACCCAACTCCAGCATCTGCCAGCTATGATGGTGTGCATGTCCTCCTGGTTACTCCGAATAAGTAGTTCTTGGTTGCTGATGGTGTTTGGCCAAAAGATTCAGAGAATTTTCCTTAGGCAGATTGTGTGGAAGGAGGACAGTTTCGACATTTCCTTCTCTGTTACTCTCCAACATTCCGCACCATAGAGAAGCACAGAAAGTACACAGCTCTCATACAGTCTTAATTTGGTGTTTGTGCTGTACTGGGAAGACTTCCAAATGTTGTTGAGAACAGCAAAGGCTGTTCTCGCTTTATTCATTCTGTTGTTAATGTCCTTGCTTGTTCCGTCGTCAGGTGTTACTATGCTTCCTAGGTAAGTAAATGTGTCTGTCTGTTCTAACTTCTGGTTCCTTACTGTTATTGGCTCAGGATTGCCCACATTTAGTGTCATGACCTCTGTCTTCTTCAAATTGATGTTCAGGCCAACCTGCTGGCCGTACTTATTCAGTCTATCGGTTTTGTCTTGAATGTGTTGATGTGAATGCGCATTCACATCAATTGTCATCTTAAACAACACAAAATAAATAAGAGAAGAAACATGCCAGAATTATGTAAGTGCAAATTCAATCCAGAAAATACAGTTACATCAAAGGTTAAATAACAGTGTGCCACATCTTGATCTGATTTCTAAAAGTCATAAACAAACACATTAAGCAATATCAGTTAACAGTGGTATACAGCAGCAAACATTAGTGGCAGTATAATGATGGAAAACTGTTACAGAATTAGTGGCAGTACAGATAGTATTTACTGTTACTGAGGTTCATTCATTTATTACCCTTCAGCTCCTGATGGAGCATAGGCCTTCAAATGCACATGCCATATCCTGTCATGCCCCATCAGCACAAGGTCTTTCCACGTCTGCCTCATCATTTTCATTTCTGTCTCCAGTTCTCTTCTCCGTGTGTTTTTCAGTTTACCCCTACTTCTCTTAGCCTGGAGATTCCAGGACAAGGACTGCATGGTCTGCTATCTATAAGTTTACGCAATGTTTGTCCTATCCATCGCCAGCATCTTCTTCTCTTCTCATGTTGCACTGGCTCTTATCTGGTTCTTGTTATCAATTCGACATTGGTGACCTTGTCATAACACTAAAATCCTTCTATTCTACGCAAGCACCCATTCCTGAAAGTCTCTAACTTCTTGTTTGGTGTTGTTCTCCATGCTTCACAGCCATACAATAAGACGGACTTGACATTTGAAGATACTTATTTTTGTATTGATTTCCATACATTTCCTAAAGCAATGAAAGCTAAAAGAGGGTATGCAGTACACTAAATCTTTTTCTTTTCTGCTCCTCATGGAGCATGCATCCACCACTGCAGCTGATCCCCAGACCAGAAGCCTACATCAAAGCAATCATGTGCTCTTTCAGCTATAGTTTCTGTAGCACTGTATTTTATATGATAAGGCTGTCATGCACAATGTTACATTAGTCACCTCTTACAAATAATGTACCTTGATGTGACAAATAATACAGAGGAATCAACATTGTAAGGTAATTGGTCGGTCTAGAACATCAGGCGATACCAGCTCAAAAGGGACAAAGTTATTTTTTTTTAAAGATCTTGTGTACATTTTCTTTTGTTATTTGTTGTAGGGAAAGATTATTACGCAGTAGAGAAAGGTTAGACTGCCACAAAGTTAGAGGTACAAGGGGATTGACATAAGTCTTGGGCCTGACCATGAAGGACATGTCACAGAGAGCTAAAATTTTGTATAGTGTTTATTCCTTTTCAATATAGCCACCGTCTGAATTGACACACTTCTGCCATCTCTGCTTGACCTTGAAAAGACCTTGGGATTAGAACACCCTATTTTTCAAACTAAACCAGTCATCACATGCCAGTATAACCTCTTCATCGCTGTCAAAATGATTTCCTTTTAGCTGTTTTTTTAAGATTTGGGAATAGAAAAAAGTCTGATGGAGCCAAATCTGGAGAATATGGTGGGTGTGGAAGAATTTCAATATTCAAATCGTTGGCTGCTAGCTGCACAAGCCGTGCTTTGTGAGAGGGCGCATTGTCTTGAAGCAAAGGAAGATTTTGAGTGCGCGTTATCCCTTGTTTCCTGGTCACAACCTTTCTTAGTTTTGTGAGAAGATCTGCATAGTACTGTCCATTACCTGTGTTGCCACGAGGTAGATAATCTTTCAAAAGGACACCTTTGCCGTCCCAAAAAACAGTCAGCATCACTTGTCCTGCAGATTTCTGCGCCCTCAGCTTGACAGGTGTTGGGGAGCCCGGGGTTTTCCATTGCATGCTGGCAATTTTGGATTCAAGGTCATAATGGTGTACCCAAGTCTCATCTACTGTCACCATGGTCTCCAAAAAATTTTTTGACTGACACTTTTCGAGCAACTGTTGACAGCAATTTACCCTCGTTTGCTTCTGTTCACGTGTCAACAGTCGCGGAACCCAGCATGCACACACTTTTCTCATGGTCAGTCTGTTGTGTAAAATTCTATAAACTGTTCTTTCATTTAGTTTTACTCTACTAGCTATCTCCACAATTGTCATTTTTCGATCCTTGTCAATGATTTTCTTCACTCTTGTTGCATTTTCATCGTTGCACTCTGAGGCTGGTCTACCAGATCTTGGCAGATCAGCAACATTTGAGCGGCCGCACTTAAACTGTTGACACCAGTTTTTAACCGAAGTATATGAAGGACGAGAATCACAAAACACTGGTTCCAACTCCCTGTGTATTTCTGTAGGTGTTTTTCCCTGAAACATCAGAAATTTTATCACAGCTCTGGCCTCCTTCTTTTCCATTGTTTTGTCAAATCTTTGGAGCAGCAGATCCGGTCAATAGGGTACATTGCGCCGTGCACCGTAGCGGGAAAACCCCTTGAAGAAACAAACGGGTACTTGACACATTCAGTGCAAATATGATGAACTTTAAATGTGCCAAGTTTCATCTTCCTCCTGTGACTCCTTCATGGTCAGGCCCAAGACTTATGTCAATCCCCTTGTATTATATTCTGTTGTTGCGGGAAGGAGACTTAATGCAAATCCAGACATTGAGTGCCATCCAGCGAACAGAGAGTACTGTATCTTGACATAGTTATTCAATATAAATAAATAAAACAGGAACTTCAATTGCCCATTGAGATATTCAATTCATGGGGAAGTTTTGTTTTTAAAGACCTTGTGTTAGCCTGTTGCATCTCGTTGCTTCCGTGTTGCTGGACTATGAATATGATGATGATATAATAATGTAATAAATATAATAATATAATAAATAAAAAATATAATTAAAATATTTTAAACACGCTTTTAATGCACTAAAAACCCAAAATTAATTTTTCAAGGAGTTTATAGCTTGCAGTAAAAAACTGTAACATCAAATTGACAAAAAGCACAGGGCGCTTAAGTGCTTATCATATATTTTATCCATAAGTGTCTAATGAAGTATAAAGCAGAAGTTAACCTTTAGCACGCTGCATTCTTTGGCGAAAATTTTCGCCTGCAGCTGCATTCTTTTTCACAGCGTCCCGTTTCTATAGTGGGTGACCCTTAATGTCTATAGTTTTTGTGTTTCTTGGTCAATTGCTATCATGTTTGGAATTTATATAAATAAATGAATGGTGAATCTGATGATATAAAATTTGTTTGTGTACATATTAGATGTGATAGGAAGAGAGGAAAGGAAAGATGAAAAAAACGAAAAAAAAATTTTAAATAATAAAAAAATATTTTTTTTTTTATTTTAAAATTTAAAAAAAAATTTTAAAAAATAACCAGCAAACGAAGGGTCCATATCCCTTGCATCTCAATGAAAGTCATTTGACCAATAGACCAATACAAATCAAATGACGATCTTTTCGTTACACCCATCATCAGTAGCAAAGCAACAAACGCTCTCGTCAGCTGTGACATTCGGCCGAAATTCTAAATCTTTCCGATATTCCTAGTCCTAACCCCTAACATTATACATACTTGAAAGGCCATTTTACTTTCGTTTCCATCTCAGCCATCAAACATATTCTGAGAACCGATATCAGCGCTTATAAAGACAAAAATCTCATCCCCACCGCATGGCGTCAGAATCCAATAAAATTAGAGCAAAAATGGCTATGTGTTGATGCAGATTCATTTCGATTTAAAAAATTTACAAAAAATAAATGCGGATACACCCATCGCTTTTTTAAGATCGGAAACGGAAGCTAACTCTCTTGCAAATAACATTACAACTTAACATACGGGGCTGAAATCACGTGTACACAAGTCCTCATGCTAGAAACGGTGATATCCGTAAGGCGACACATGGCAGCTCCAGCGTGCAGAGCATAGGTTATCTTCGGCGACATGTGTCGCCCGCAGCGTGCTAAATAATTTCATGCAGAACCAGCGCCCCACGCTTTTTGTCAATTTGATGTTACATTTTTATAATGCAAGCTATAAACTCCTTTAAAAATTATTTTGGGGTATTTAGTGCATTAAAAGCGTATGTTTAAAATATTTTCTTTTATTTCTTTATTTTCTTCTTTTTAGTGTTAGAAAAATTATGTCATACTAAAACATAAACAATATTTTTAGCTATTGTAAATCTGGTCTAAAATTTCTTAAGCGATCCATTTCATTTAGAGCGTCAATATTACATGGCTTTGTGTCTGTTAATTTGGTGCAATCAATTTCTTCAGTTTGAAGGCCTTCTAGAGATCGAACTCGACTTTACCTTGATTCATAATTTTATAATTTGGATTGTTTCCCTTGATTTAGCTAGACACGTTTGATTACTGCCCTGTTTTACGCATAGAAAAAAAATAAAGCACACCACGTACTCTTGAATTTTTAATTAACTTGATTATGGCCCCTGGTTTGTTAATATTTCTTTATGAAAAATTTTAATTACTCATAATGTCATAATTACAATATTAAATGATTGACTGATTATTGTATTGTCATCGGGAATACACAACTATGCCAAGTTTCAGAGCTATTGCTCATCTGGAAGTGATTGAAAAATCGATTGCAAGATTTGAAAGTGACATGAAAGTGACATACAAGTGAAGTTAAATAAAAGCATGCAAAAAACAAAGACAACATTAGTTACTACAATTTTTGTGGACATACAGCAAAAATATGCTACAATGGTTCTACATTTAATCCTACAAGAAAACTAGCCTTGAATTATGCGAGTTTTGAATTTTGCAAGGTGTTCTGGAACACATCACATCTGATGATCAGATTACCTCCTGTTGTAATGGTCTGTACAGAGTTTCCTATCTTAGTTTCAATGGATTTACTCTTCTTCTTCTCGTTCGCTGCTGTTTAGTAATGTCTACACAAGAAGTCTGGTTCTCTGGATGTACGTTGCTGTGGTTGAAAGTTCGTCAAGACTCCCAAACAGCTTTGTGTGGATGTGCGTCTCTGTGGGCCAATGTTCAGTCTGCAATTGACTAAGCATGTGACAGTCTTGCAGGATATGTTCAGGGCTGTCTGTGCTGCCTGTCCACATGTACACAGTGGCAATGGGACCAATCTCAGTCTGTATAAGTGACAGCTCAGTCTGCCATGTCCTGTTCTAATATGGAACAGGATCACCTGTTCTGCTTGACCAAGACAGTGATAGTTGTTTCCCTGTTGGTCAACTTTCCTGATGGCCTTGATAAGGGTCCTCCTTTCCCGGAAGGTGACTGTTTGTTCCTTCTATTCCCGTAATGGATTTACTGATAAATACACATAGCCCTCCAAAATATATTTCACAAGACTGAAATCAAAAATAAATAAACAAATTTTCTTATTTTTCAATTTAATGATGATAATATCCCATTCAACCTCTGATGGGTTATAATTAGGATATATATGGTTTTCAATTCCAAATAAGATGAAGAACTGCCGATACGAGAAAGTGGCATCACATCTGTCAAATCATTGTAAATACTTAACAATAAATAATTACCAATTTTGCTTGTAATGTTAAAAAAAAAAAACCAAACAAAAACGAGATTTTAAAAAAAAAATTATAATAGGGGGAGCGTTATAAAGACCTGGTGTTTCCAGTTAGATATTTAATTGACTTTCACTTACCATAAGTCATATGTATTGTAAGAACATCATCAGACCTTCACTTTCTTAAGTACTAGGTCTATATATTAACTTTTGTTCTTGTTAAATAGGCCTGTTTGACTATAGGCCCTATTATGCAGTTCCCTGGGTCTATCTATTCTTTTCTAAGAAGCGTGCTTCTATCATTCACATCATGAGACTAAGCTACTTGTCCAATAACTGTTGATTTCGAAGTCCAGAACATAATATAACTAGAACATAGGCCTACATTAAACAGATTGACTGGATGTGCCGCACAAAACTACGCAACAAATGACTGTTGTGTCGGGTCTCCATCCCTAACAAGACGTAAAGCAATTTGTATATTAAGTATCAAGTAATGCAACAAATGAAATTCTTACTCACCCTCTCAGACAAATAAATCTGATGCGTAAATTAAGCCTGCAAGCCAAAAAGTGCAGTAACTTTACAATATGTATAATACTTCTTACGGTCCTAGTTGAGGTTGAGGAATGAAGTTTATTCCATGCCGGAAGTTTTAGACGAAGCAACAGGAAGTGAAATATAACCGAATCCAAACATCGAACTAGTTCGAAATAAAAATAAATAAAAGGTTCAGTTATTATTAACTGCGGGTAAATCTACAAAGTGCCAATAATCTTAAAACGAATTCACACGTTAACACTTTATACTAACAATTCAGGAAATGCGAACTAAGCCTAGCAAGAATTTTTATTTCAACTTCATGTTAAAGATCAACTAGAGACATTCGAATACGAAAATGTTGTATTCGTATAACACGCCAAGTGAGCTCCACACAATGTACGCGGGGTCTGAGATTTAACTTGAACATTTTCTTCCAAAAATCAAACCGGCTGATTTTGTCATAACTCTTTAAACAGAATATACAACTATTATGATTTGTTTCCATTTATTTTATCTCAAAGGTAGCTCATGTCTACTTCCACTGAAAGTCAGTTAAATATCAAAATAAATTCCTCAAACTTTTACACACTTTCCCCTTTTTTTTCAGTTCGTTTATATTATTTGCTGTTGTTAGGTGACAAGTATATTGAAACTACTATTTTAGAGTAATAAACAGCCGCACACATAATTTGGTAATTTTCATTTGCTCTATTTACAATAATTGGACTGGACACATGACGCCATTTTTGCATATTATTTGGACATGAAGACAGTATATACTCTAATTATAACTCATCAGAGGTTGAAAAGGATATTTTCGTCATCAATATTTTAGATAAAAAAATACTTTCACTGCTTATGTTCGTAATATGAAGCACTAATTCTCTTGCCCGTGGATATTAGCATGTTTTAGGCGTCCAGCTAGCAAACCCTGGAAAATGTTTCTGTCCACATGAAAATCATAACTTCTTTTCTAACGAGTTTCAAATTCAAACCTCCAGCATGAGAATGAAGGTAGACACAGCTACTGCAGCCTTAATGTGGCTGTCTGAAATTCCATTAACAAATGCAGTTTTGACCCATGTCTGTGAGGCTAATTACATCATCAATTACTCTTGAATTCATCCTCACACTTCCCGGGATTCCCCTCGTGGTGAAACTTGTTGAGAACCCAGCAATGCACACTAAGCTTGGAGAAGTTACTTGAGCCCCAGGTGTAATTCTTTGGCTTTGACTTGGTTGACTGCATGCAGAAGGATTTCACTATGGACCCAGTGATAGGCAGGGGAAGCTGAGAAATGGCTCTGTGCAGGACGTGACAATTCCTTGGGAGAGCCCAGAACAAGTGTACAGTATTTTAGCTCTGCATAGTTGGAGAGCCCCTTTGGATGGCGAGAAATGCACAGTATGCCATGCACTGCTTACTCCTAGCTTTAGACCAGATGTGACGATCCTTTAAATGCAAGCCAAGCTAGAGAAACTGGAGCTCATGACTTCTACTCAACACGGTTTGGAATGGCACAGAAGCCACAGGAAAAGCCTAAATAAATAAACAAACAACACACAAAGGTATGCTATCAGGCACTCCGTGAAAAATAGAGAAGTAGAAAACTAGGAAAAGCCTAGATCTACAGTGTAGATAATGCCATGGAGTCTTCAACTTTTTATTGGCTGCTTAAGAGCGAGAAGCTCAGCAGCCCTAGTTAAACAACAACAACAAAATTGTATAAAACTCACAATCCATGCATCGGAAAGTCCAAAGTGGATGGCTCCGGCATGAATGGAAAACCTCCATAGAAGCCTCGAATATTCAGGGACTGGTGTGGATCTACTGTCCTGGTTATGCAAAGGTACACGTCAATGAAAGAGAGACTAGCTTCAAGAGCACCCATAGAAAGTGCATTGGATATGGATAAGAGACATACTGAGGGCAATTGATGATCAGTTATTAGAGAAAATGTTGTACCATAACAGAAGGGAGAGTTGAAGGCAAACGTGCAAGGGGAAGACAGCGCTATAAGTGGGAAGATAACATCAAGAGATGGACGGGAAAGAGTCTATCAGAGTGTACCACCAAGACAAGAGACAGAAGACGTTGGAGATCCATTACAGCCAACCTTCGTTGTGGAGATGGCAACTGATGATGATGATGATATTAGAGAATGACACTGCAATCAGTGAATCACCAAGACTAAGATTGCTGGAATTTGGCATCAAACGTAAGACAAGCAGGGTTGGACGTATGAGAGGATGCATACGGCGTGTATACAAGCAGCGCGCAACAGGAACAAGTAACATTCATACCCTTCGACATTTGCTGAGGGAGATGAGCACCTATGGGTTGCCCGGAGTGCAGTGACGTCGATTCTGATCAACAATATAAATAAAAATTGTCCCTCATCTACACACGGAACTAATTTGTCTATGCCGTCCACTCAAGATCCTACCCTGCCTTCTTTACCTCTTTCATTTCTGTCTCCGGAAACTGGAAATACTATGTGTCACATAAGTTTGGGTCGATCTCTTGTCCTCTCCGGCCGCATTCAGTTACATTTGTTGTTCGTACTGATTACATGAAATTTCCGTGGTCGGCACATTTCTTTCTCTACTATCAAACAGATATTTGGTATTTTCATCATTTTACACTCCTTTCAGTAATAGTTATCATGTTTGTTTGCCCGCTTGACTTTGTTAAGAGTAGTCGGATGATGCAACCTTAACCGACAATCCGTTGATAGAAATTCTCGTATACCAGTAGTTGGGCGCCTGTTTCCCACGGAAAACGGCCAGCAAAGGTTGATTATCGCTGATAAGACTAGTGTGACGTCTTAGCCCAGATGGTAATACGATGAATTGTTGTTTGCACAAGGACGGGGCGATAATTATAAGTTTTACACACCTGAGCGGAAATGTTGTAATAGTTCCGGGCAGATGTAAGAATTATATGTAATTATTGTCGAGAATATTCGAATGTCACGATTGCCATTTTTGGAAGATGTGACCTTTACAATCACATGCAGCATTTTCCTATGAGGAAATTTTTTGAAGAGACATCATCAAACCACGCATGATTGTAATTATTGGCCGGCATTCGAGATGTAAACATAACAACATTACTTATTGGAGCCTGGTCTAATTGTAAACAACACGGTGCATGGGACGAAAGTTGCAATATAATCTGAGACTTTGGTCGGTTGAAAGCATTGTGAAATTCAACTCATCAAGAGACAACTAGACCTGCCAGAGTTAAGAATAGAATCAGAATTTCATTTATCGGACCGGACTTTGTTTGAGCATCTTGAGGAATTAAAGCCCAGGAAAACTCTACCATTAATTAGCAAGGAAAACCGGAATCTGATGAATCTGAAACACGGAGTAAAATTTGAGCTTATTATAAAGTAACAACCCCAGAGGCATCTTACGAATTATAAGATAACCCTATCCTTCACAAAAGTTGACGGCAGATACTAAATTTAACATTTGCTCAGCCTCATGCAGCATTGTTCTCGCTTTCTGAATATCTTGTGAATACTTCCTTGAGGTAGAAGCATCATTATCCTTCTATCTACAACTCTGCCAAGAGTAATCTTGTGCGAAGGTAGACACCTTTGAAGACCCACATTAGATACTCTAGGTTTTGGCGACTGTTGGACCAGTACTGCAGAGCTAAGGGGAGGCAATCCGTGACACTATGAAGTTTAAACACAGGAAAAACATCAATTAAAAGGAAATGTGTATATGCGCTCGCGCGCGTGTGTGTAAAGGCCAGAGTCCCTTCTGTACTATTTTCCGGGGCCTGTCAGGAGCTGAGGCCCAAGGGACAAGCTCGGCGCGCTCTGGCGATAGTTACACAATTGACGTTTACCCTAAAAATATCCATACCCATAGCTTCAAAACTGAACTATCTCGTGCTGATGGAAAACATTGTGAAAGATGACAGTGAATTCAAGCAAAATAAGACGGATAGAAACTCTGTAGCCATAATTTACATTTGGCAATTTACACTTTCCTAAGCGTCGTGGGACCAAGACTAGACAGCTCATGATCAATGTTCAGAGGAATAAAGTAGGAGATGAATGTAGGCCTAAACATACTCAATAATGGGACAGACAACAATTGTAGTTGCAACGGAAAAATATACTCAAATAGCTTTTAAGCCGGGAGCTAAAAAAATAAAAACATAAACAAAACAAAATAAACCTTTCGAAACCAGCGCTAAGCGAGGGATTGCTGTATATCCCAGTGCCTGTAGCAGTTTGACATCGGAGAGTGACATATATTTTGACAAGGAACAGTACCACATCACTCATGACTATTATAAACACTGACATGCTAAATATGTATCTTGACAAGAAATAGTACCACATCACTCATGACTATTATAAACACTGACATGCTAAATATGTATCTTGTCAAGAAACAGTACCACATCACTCATGACTATTATAAACACTACTAGAACTGGCTTGTGACAGTAATTCATTTATTTCCTTTTTCACTTCATATGGAGTATTGCATCACCACTGCAGCTTGTCCCCTTCCACGAAGCAAACACCAAAGCATTCATGTGATATTTCAGCTGTTCCATGTTCTTTTTTTTTCATTATTTTTCGTATTCAGTTTTGTTTTGTTTTTCTCATAGTATCTTGTTTATGAAACCTTTACTGTCGTGGCAGACTTGTATCAAGTTATCATTTCTAAAATTGTCCCTTCTAATCTCTGCTGAAATCTTTTAGCATCATAATTTTCCTATTTTCTCCTGAGGTTTTTAGCAAATGTGCGGACAAGAGAGAGAGAGAGAGAGAGAGAGAGAGAGAGAGAGAGAGAGAGAGAGAGAGAGAGAGAGAGAGAGAGAGAGAGAGAGAGCGAACGTTATTTTCAAAAGGTTGAGAATTGGGCACCAGGCCCGCCTGACATTCTGCACTTCCTTTCTCTCATCTTTCATACTGAATTCATTTATTCTAACAACCATTTTACGTATCAATTTAAAGGAATTCAACTCTGTGAAAGTAAAATAATAGCATACTCACACTCACAGTATCTAATTATAATCATGAAATAAAATATGTTGAAAATTGTAAAAATTATCATTATAACATACATTCCACATTATATATGTATCCGGAAATATAATCAGATTAAGGGGCATGCCATCAGCACTTATAAAATGTTCGAAAAGTCTACGACTGTAGGAATTGGGACTGATTTTTTTTTTAATTTTTTTGTATCATGTGGAAGATTGTTCCTAAGATGAGCAGCAGAGTACGCTAAGTTTTTATTGAATTAGTCAAGACTAGGCTTGGGCACTTGTAATTTGTTAAAGCGTTGACTTATACTTCATTATACTTGAAAATTGGTCACAGATACAATGGAGCGTTGACAGGATTTTGTGAACGAATTTAGCTTTGTTGAATAGAACAGAGAGAGAGATAGAGAGGGGGGAGAACGAACGAACGAACGAACTTTATTTTCAAAGTGTTGAGAATTGGGCAGGCAGGCCCGTCTGACATTCTGTCCTTCCTTTCTCTCACCTTTCATACTGAATTCATTTATTCCCACATGCATTTTACATATCAATGTCAGGGAATTCAACGTTGTAAAGCAAAATAAAATAAAATAGCACACTCATATTAACATTAACTACTTATAAGCATGACATAAAATTTGTTGAAAGGCACAAACATCGTCATTAGAACCTACAGTTGATATTATAAGAAAAGATTATCTCATTAGGGGGGCATGTAATCAGAACTAATAAAGTATTCGAAAAGTCTACGATTGTATGAATAGGGACTGAGGTTGTTTCTTAGGTTATGTGGAAGACAATTCCAAAGATGAGCAGTGTAATGTTATGATGTATGTATATAAGCATTACCTCGTCATCTACACAAGCACACACATGTTTCAGAAAGCACTCAGTAAAAGCATGTTCAATTCGTAGCCATGTTTTATTTACAGAATATCGTACATGTGAAGATTCGCATATTATTACAATGTGTGGTTCGTATTATTAATGTATCATATTATATTACATCCCCCCTTTTTTGAAAAAAAAAAATGTGTGCAAACATTTCCAACAAAATGTTTCATGTGAGAAAGGATAAGTATGTGTAATGCTCAGTGTGAGTATATATATGTCACTGTCTGTATCGGCTGGGAGGTGTCACTGTACGGCCAGAACGAGTGGTGTAAAGTGCTGGTGGTTCTGCGGAAGTCCCTGGTTTAGCTTGAGTTGGTTGTGATTTCGGCCTTGGCGCTTGTTGGTTTTGTGGGGCACCAAGGTCTGGAGTTACTGCATTGTCTGTTGAAAGCATGGGAATTCTCTGTTCTGTTGTATTCTGTGGGATTTCTCTTATGTCCACTCTGTTTCGCCTCAGGAGATTGCTGTTGCTGTCTGGTCTTAAAGTATAGCTCCTGGGTTCAGGGTTTCTGGAAATGATTGTTGCTTTTGACCATGTGTCATTGTTGTGGTTGTAGGTAGTCACATGCTGACCAGGATATAATGGTGGTAAGTCTTTAGCACATTTGTCATAGTTGGATTTCTGAACTTGCTGACGATGCTGAAGTTGATCGTATGTGCTGTCTCTATGTTGTGGACGGAAGTGGACCTTAGATGGTAGAAGGTCTTTAATTCTTCTATCAAACATAAGTTCTGCTGGACTGTCGATCTTACTGTCTACCGGTGTTGTTCTCCATCTCAAGAGTGCTAGGTGTACATCCTCTGTTCTTGTTTTCTTCATGATTGACTTGATAGTTTGTATCTGTCTCTCAATGAAACCATTAGATTTAGGGTATCTAGGTGATGATGTTGTGTGTTTGATCTTCCAGTCCTTAGTGAAGTTTCTGTATGCTTGACCTGAGAAATGTGGACCGTTGTCTGATCTAATTTCATCTGGGATGCCAAACATGCTGCAATACTTCTTTGTAATGTCTGCAATAACAGCTGATGGTGAGGGTTGTGGAAGTTTCTCAATGATGGGAAATTTGCTGTAGTAATCAGCAATAATAAGATAGTCATTATTGTCGATTGAGAAAATATCAGTTCCTATAACGCTCCAAGGGCTCAATGGTATGTCTGATGGTATGAGAGGTTCTCTGCACTGCCTATTTGCATGTTCTTGGCAAATTGAACAGTTTTTTACATAGTGTTTCTATGTCCTTGTTTATCTGTGGCCAGTAAACATCTTTCTTTGCTCTCAGTTGTGTCTTCACAATACCAAGGTGACTATTATGGAGCTGTTTAAGGATGATATCGCGTTGTGTTTCTGGTACAACAATGCGATCTCCTTTAAGGATCAGACCATCTTCGATGCTTAACTCGTCCCTCATCGAGTAGTATGGACGGATGTGTGTTGGAACTTCCCTGATAGAGCTTGGCCATCCATGGTATATCAGTTCTTTGAGAGAGTTAAGGATAGGATCTCTCATTGTGTCTTCTCTGATGTGTTCAAGCCGATTATCGCTAAACTTGACAAAATCAACTTTGATGTTTGGGGTAAGATCTGCTGTCTTGTTGGGGTTTGGTAGTCTGCTGAGAGCATCTGCAAGACCTATATCCTCTCCTGGGATATACTGAATATTAAAATCATAACCTTGTGTTTCCAATAACAGAGCTTGTAGTCGTGGTGGTGCTGAAGCTATTGGTTTTTTATGAATCATCTCAAGTGGCTTGTGATCTGAGAGAATTGTAAATGGGCGGTTGAAAAGAAATGTGTGGAAGCGTTTGATTCCAAAACGTACAGCTAGCATTTCTCTTTCAATGTTTGCAAGTTTCTTTTCGCCAGAACTTAATGATTTGCTTGCGTAAGCTACAGGATGAAGTTCTTTGGCATAGTGTCCTTCAGGATTTTTGTCTGGTTGCAAAAGTGCTGCTCCTAGGCCTTTCAGACTGGAATCAACCATGAGAAAAGTGGGTGCTTGCATGTCATAGTATTTCAAGCATGCATCAGATGATATGAGGGTCTTCAAGTGGCTGAATATGTGTTGGTAGTCTTCTGACCATTCATACGGAGTTTCATTCTGTAGTAGAGATCGCAAAGGTTCTGCAGCAGCTGACAAATTTGGTATGAATTGTGCTAGGAAATTGACAGCACCTAAGAATTGTTGCAGTTCCTTCTTTGTAGCTGGTGTTGGCATGTCATGAATATCTTCAACCTTTTTAGGGTCTGGTTTTACACCATTCTGGGTGTACAGCAATCCAAAAAATTGTATCTCCGTTGCCTTAATTGTACACTTTTTGCTGTTGAATGTTAGCCCATTTGCCTGTGCTACATGCATCAAGTTTTTGCTGTTGAATGTTAGCCCATTTGCCTGTGCTACATGCATCAAGTTAATCAAGTTACGGTCGTGTTCTTGTTCTGACCTGCCGCAGACTACAATGTCATCCGCAATAGCCACTGTACCAGAACATTGCTCAACAATGTTGTCAATCTTCTGTTGAAAGATGTCTTGTGATACATTCAAACCAAATGGGAGTCTCTTGAAACAATATCTGCCGAATGGTGTTCGAAAAGTTGTAAGGAGTTGACTTTCCTCTGCTATCTCAACACTCCAGTATCCGTGTACAGCATCTAGTTTAGAAAAATATTTGGCATTGTGGAATCTGTGTGTTACCTCTTCCACTGTATGCATTTTGTGTGGACAGCGCTTTAGACTGTTGTTTAAGTGTTTTGGGTCAAGGCAAACCCGAAGAGAACCATCCTGCTTCAGAACGGTTGTGATACTACTACACCAATCAGAATGTTCTTCAACCTTTCTAATAACATCATTCTGCACCATCTTTTCTAGTTCTGTGGCAAGTTTCTGTTTAACATGTATAGGATACTTTCTAGGTGGGTCTATCTTTGGCTCAGCGTTGTCTTTTAAAAAGAATCTTGCCTTTCCTGGAAGTTTGCCTATTCTGTCGAACTGTTCTGGGAATCGCTGTTTAAGGTCCTCTACTCCAGTGACATGTAGAGTAAGATGTTCTTTTTTTGTCAGCTTTAATGTTGTTAATAGTTACCACACTCAGCTTTTCGCACATTGGTAAACCCAAAATTGCAGGTCCTTCAACATCTACCAAGTAAAATGTTGACGATGTCCATTCAGAGTCTCTGTATAAACATTCAAGTGTTACTGCTCCGAAACAGTCTATACTTGTTCCATTGTAAGCTCTTAGCTTTGTCCTGCCACTCCTACTTTTTACATCCCTTGTGGGAAATCCTTGCTCATCTACCTTGTCAGGCATGATCTGTCTGAATATTCTTAAGGGTAGAGTGTTACCTTGGGCACCTGTGTCTATCTTGAACCGAATATATCTTTCTTTGTGCCTTTTAATTCCTGGTATTCGGAATTGTACCTTGCAGAAAGCCTGCGTTCTCTTTGGTTCATTACTGAAAGTTAGTATCTTCACAGTATCAAATGTGGAAGGATCACTTTCTTCACTGGAGTCAAGGTCCTCAGCCATCATAAAGTGTGTTTGTTTTGATGACTCTCTGCTGTGAAGGTTGTGTTGAGCACTGTCTTGTTTCCTCTTGAAACATAATTTTATCCAGTGGCCCCTCTTTCTGCAGTAATGACATGTAGAGTCTTTAGCTGGACAGTGGTTTTGTATGTGGTTTAGGCCACAACATTTACACATAGCACCTCTGCTTGTGTTGTGTTTTTCTTGTTGCTTCGAACCAGTTGCTTTGTTGTGTTTGGGTTTATAGCTTTTCACTGCATCCACCTGGGCTGCTAATGTACCTTGCTGAATTTGTTTAATGTTTAGTGCTTGTGCCTCGTGTTTCCTGCCTTCATCCAGAAGTTGTTGTACAGTTAGTGTATCACTCTGGCTCAGTATCCATTTCTGGAACTCTGGCATTGGTGTGCTGAGAAGGATCTGTTCGATAATTCGCTCTTTTTCTTCTTCTTTGTTTAATTTGCATACACTTGTTTTCTCCTTGATGCGAGTGAAAAAATCATCTAGACTTTCACTAGGTTTCTGTCGCAGGTGGTGGAGTTCTAATCTTGCCGCTCTAAAGTTTGTGTGCTTTATGATCAGACGTTTTTCAAATTCGTCCAATATGGCTACGGGGTCGGTCGCTGACTCAACAGGCATGGCGGTAGCAAAACTGTTGTAAATTTTCAAACCTTCATCGTCCAATGCTTCTAGGATGTATGGAGTTAGGGTTTGTCCTTCCAGACCAGTGGTCTTGGAATATAGATCTATGCGTTGGCGCCATAACAAGAAAGCTTCACTCTTATCATTTCGACCGGCAAATCGCATTTGCGGTGCGCTGCGGTAGTGTTTAGACTCCATGGCTGACCTCGATGACGAAAATTAGTCGAATAAACTGTACTCACGTGTTATCGTGTAGCTGTTTTGCGTCAGTCCGGTATCGACCGCTGCCACCATGTAATGTTATGATGTATGTATATAAGCATTACCTCGTCATCTACACAAGCACACACATGTTTCAGAAAGCACTCAGTAAAAGCATGTTCAATTCGTAGCCATGTTTTATTTACAGAATATCGTACATGTGAAGATTCGCATATTATTACAATGTGTGGTTCGTATTATTAATGTATCATATTATATTACAAGCAGCAGAGTACGCTAAGCTTTTCTTGAATAAGTCATGCCTAGGCTTGGGCACTTGCAATTTGTTAAAGCGTTGACTGCGTCTTTCGTTGTATATGAACATTGGCCACAGATATGCTGGAGCATTATGTGATAGGATTTTGTGAACAAATTTAGCTTTATTAAACATAAGGCGCTTTCTTAAGAGCAGTATTTGAATATTTTTATATAGATCTACACACTGAGTTAGGCAGTTGTCAGAGACTAGACGCACTGCACGCTTTTGTAGTGAACGGAGTCTCTTTGTGTTGGACATTGAGCAATCATCCCAGATTGTGGAGCAATAGTCAAGAAGAGAAAGAGAGGGAGAGAGAGAAAGAGAGAATCATTTATCTCCGACATCTTTCAAATATTTTTCCGCTTGGGCTCAAAATATAGACTTAGAACAAACATACGCTAGATCAGCAGGATCAGAACCTCAAAATTATAATAAATGAAATAAAGAAAGTCAAAATAAACCAAAGTATAGTAAATAAATAAAACCAACAACCCCTGCCCCAATACTAAAGTGTAAAGGACCACTAATCTAGTTGCCAGAGCGAACATAAATATTCATAATAATACAAAGATGTCCGTAGAAGATGCACCACAGATAATAACATAATTGTACGAGAAACGAAATGGCAACGAATGGAGACATAAAAATGAGCTTAATTTACAATAAGGGTGGTAATTATAAATAATTTTGATGTCTTTAAATTATCTCAGGACATTGTGTTCAGGATTTAAAAAAAAAAAAATAAATAGAAGGCATAGAGAATGAGGAAGAGGGAGAAAGACAGAAGGGAGATCGCAAAAAAGGGTCTGATAATAAGAAAGGGTGGTTAGGAGGTTAATAACATCCATGAAGTTATCCATGCAACTCATTGTGTTCCCGGAGTCCGAAATTCTGGAAAGGGAAGATAGAACGAAAAAATGAGCAGCCTTTCACACGTAAATTTACGCACCGAAGGTTTGGATTTTCCGAATTTCAAATTATGCGATTTAATATGCCAGATTCCGGAAGAAGTAGAGCATACTTGTAATCTTATGAGCGAAAATATTATCTTGCTATTAACATGTAATGCAGTAGATTTCGCCATGATCCAGCAGGTAAGGTTAAACATAACTATGTCTTTGTTATCAAACACTATACTGCTAGTTCCTACACATGGGGGACAATGGGATATAAGCTTAAGTTGGCAATGTGTCGTAGATTTCCGATAGGAGAATTAAGACTAGGTTTGGTCCCTTCTGAATAGGTTTGAATAGGTGATAGACTCAGTGAGAGTTAGTGAAAGGTAATAGAATTTCCACACACGTGAGATGATAGATTTGATATAGTGGCTGTCTCTGAAAGCGAAAAGAATTCTTCTCTCTCTCACCTATCTTCTACAACAGTTGTTACAGCGTCAGACAGACTACACCAATATACATATTACGTATATTTCTATCACTCACAGGCACGCACATACACGTGACGACAGGTAAACACACAGACGTGGGAAAACTATAACAATGATATATATATTATCTAGAACGAGCTGACCAAACACGATTATTAAGTTCAAGAGCGATTTTATTATCAGGAAAAATCGGCTCACAACATCAAAGAAAGTACATCAAGGAAAATACATATACACATAGTCATAAAAAATCAAGGAAATGTTGCAAGGATGATAGCCCCGTTATAGTGTTAACTCTAGGTTTAGCCCGGCCCCGTTAAGAGAACAGATGATGGCGCCAGAGTCACAGATACATAGGGTTTGAGTCTAAGAGTTTTTCTTTGTTTTATCTCGTAATTATATGCACAGAGTTTGAAAAAATCTGATTTAACCTAAGACAAAAACACAAGAACTCTAGCCTTAGCAACAAATTATGCAGATTGAAAAAAAAACAAATAGGACAGCAACAGGGTGTCAAAGATAAAATAGTGAAAAATATCACTCAAACCAGCGTACACTCATTCATTCCGCCATGGCTTCTCACACTAGTACTCACGACTTTGCTTGCTGCCTCTTGGAACACATTGATTTTAGATTTTCACACAGACTCAAAAAAATGCAGTCTTCTGCCAAGAAGTCCCCAGTTCCAAAAGACGTATTTAACTTGGAGTCTCCGGGAACGACTACTTGGGTATGCAAATTTGTTCAAATGTCTGATTAAGTCACCTAACAATTATTCCAGGCGCGTGAGTTAGCAGAGCACAGTGTCAATAGCGTAGGTTTCTAAAAAATGATGAATGTCAGGTCGGTGCCTTCCCTCAGTATAGGATTCACTTTAGTCACACCACAGATTTGTCCACAAGATATAATCTAGTCGGGAAATGATTGTTAATATTCACGCCACCAGGCAGCAAATTATATAGAGTTTCTAGAAGAAATTAAGTGCTGGCTCCAAGGTCCAGTATTTATCATTACAGTCTTTGAAAACCCGTTATAGGGATATTAGTATTTCTGTCTAACTTGCACCGTCAGATCAGTGTTACTTGAGAAAACCCACGTGGTTCAAAATAAGGACTGTCTATTTCTTCACAAGTATGGAAACTACTACTAGGTGCTGGTAAAGTTAGGGTCACCCCAAAACTTTCACTGTGTGGAGAAAAAATAACACATATAATATAATAAACAGAATCTGTACTGGTTAAAACTTACATTTAAACTTGCAAGCAGAGAGCTTTGCTTATCATTTAAACTTCCCGTGACGTAAGTTATATTTAAAAATCAGCATTCCTCATAAATTAGGAACACGTGCGTATCCCGTCATCATTCCTGAGGCTGGATTCTAGAGTTTATACGTTAGTTTAGAAAAATACACTCGACTGAGTATTAGCAGTTAAATTAAATTCATAAATAGCTACAATTGCCGTTATAAGCTAGAAATTAAATTTTTAGTCTGCTTTCCACTGAATGCTTCCCTAGAAAATATAATAGCCTACCACTTTATTTCTCTTCTGCGCTAAAGAAATAGATTTAAATGAATTAAGCGATTTAACACTTTAACACTCACAAAATCTATATATCTATCATATTAATTACCTCAACCACAGAATTACAGGTAGTCGCACAACTTAAGAATAAAAATGCTGAAAATATTTCTGGAAGTCTAGAAGTTCGACAAATTGCCGAAACAAACTGAGATCTTCGCTAACAGCTATTCTGTTTTTCGAGCGACCTATCTACTGTGGAGTCTATGAGCGAGAATGAAATTAAAGTTTCAAACTTGGCCAATATCTTAAAATCAGACAAAGGGCCCAAACTTATTTCGCCAAGCGAAATTATCTCCCCTACTCCCAACATTTACGTCCGCTTAACGCGTGTCGTAACTGTCACCTACTGACCACGATGTACGCGTGTCAGTTTCAAATCCCAGACCGCCTGACTCCATTGTAGGGCAGTTTTCACACTACAGCTGACCATGGCCCAGGTGAGCGCCGTGTCAGTTTGGGATTTTCAGACAAATGTCTGGATACAGACCGGTGCAGATGTAAAGTATCACACCTCACCGGGACTTATGCCGAGAAGAAGCTCGCGCGCTCGGTGAGAATGTAGACGATTTGCTACGTCCTATGTTCAGCGAACCGACTTATCACGCCTTCTGACGCCCTGCAGCCCTGACATCTACGTAATATCGTCCTAGCGCGATTCTCAGTTTAAGAGAAAGGAAAACAGGTAAAGTTTGCGAATTATATGAAAATAATATTCGCAAAACGAATGGATGAAAAAATATACAGGAAAAAAAAGTACAGAGATATTAAAAGAGAGAGTTTATGTGAAAGAATAGGAAGAAGATGTAGGAAATTAAATGAATATAAACCCTACGTGACAGAGCCTCCCCCCTTTAAGATATGGAAGCACTCCATGTCTACGTTATGGAGTTTAATTTCCTATAACCGTAGCTTCGGGGTGTCTGTCTTCTTCCCTCTCCATCTCCCCCTCCATCTCTGTCCAATTCCTACTCAAGTCCACTCCTCAAAGTTTCCTTCCCCTGGAATGTCTCATATGCGCGCTTGAAAGAGCGTCGCCGCTGCTGACATTTTTGAAAGATTTCCTGTGATAGCGGTGGAATATCCCTGCCATTATCGTCATCTTCGTCAGTTTTGGCGATCGTCAGGAGATGGTCGGAGGTTGGCACTGGTTTTTCCAAGTATCTCTTTAAGAGATTTAAATGGTAAACCTTCTCCTTTCCTTCAATAGAGATCTGGTAGTTAGCCTTAGAAATCTTTTTCAGGACGGTAAACGGCCCTTGCCATCCGATCTTCAGTTGGTTGTTCTCGGTAGGGAGCAACACCAAAACTTTCTCTCCTGCTTCCAGTTCTCTCTCTTCCGCGACTTTCCTGTATCGGTTAGCGTGCTTTGTGCGAGCTCGCTTAAAGTTAGTCGTTGCTAGGTCCCACCCTAGTTTCAACCTTTCCTTTAAAACCGACACATATTTACTTGCTGAGACGACTGTCTCATCCGCCTTCTCGTCTGTCAGAGACTGAAGTAAGGCTTCAAGCGGGCCCTTAATGGGTCTGCCAAATAAGAGTGTAGCTGGCGGAAATCCTGTGGAAGTATGAGGAGATTCTCTGTAGCCAAATAATGCTGCAGGAATACAGAGATCCCAATCTTCAGGTTTCACTTGTGCCAGCTTACTTAGCATCATGGTGAGGTTTCCATTAGCACGTTCCACGAGCCCATTTCCGGCCGGAGTATATGGCTTAGTGTGGATGTGCTGGGTCCTCAAGATCTTAACGATCTCATCCATCAACAGGTTTCGGTATGGAGATCCATTATCCGTCAACACTTGCTGAGGGAATCCCAACCGAGTGAAAATCTGCACGAGGGCTTCTGCGACATGCTTGGCATCTGCGCATGTTAGCGGGATAGCTTCTGCCCATAAAGTGCATGTATCGACTAAGGTCAGGATGAACCTGTTCCTTCTTTTAGTCCTGTCGAAAGGCCCTAAAATGTCGATCACAACCCGTTCGAATGGTGTTCCCATTATTGGCATTTCACCCATGTGGACTGGGGGTGCCCGTTGCTTGGGTGGCACACGTTGGCACTGGGCACAGGATTTGACATATCTGATGATATCAGTATTCACTCCTGGCCACCAATAATGAGTGGTTATACGTTGGTTTGTGGCGTTCTGTCCCATATGTCCGCTAAAGGGAAGAGAGTGCCCCATTTCTAGGATTTGGCTTCTGTACTGTTTCGGTACTAGGAGCTGGTTGTAACCTTGGTCAGGCTTGCCCGTTCTCCGATAAAGTACGCCATCCTTAGAAAAAATGTCCCCGTGCTGTTTGGGTTCCTTAGCCATGGGCAGTTTCCTAAAGCAGGGTGCCAAAGTAGGGTCCTTGTATTGCGCTTCTTTAAGTTCCATAGGTAACAAATTAGGCGCAGGCTCCCGTTCCTTCTTGGTTTGCCCTCTTGTAGTTACTGCTGCCACAATCGGCTCTTCCGGTTTCCCAATACACACGTATCTCCCGCCAAGTATGACTGGGTAGATGGGATCATCCATAACAGCCGCTTTGATCACACCTCTGACAAAGTCAGAGTGTATCTCCACCAATGCGATGGGAAGCGCTGTAGGTGCCTCACTCTTACGAACTCCACAAAGTTTGACGGTCTCTCCTGTCTCTTGACCGGGTTTAACCAGGTTTCTGGCAACAATGCAATCGTAAGAAAGCCCCGTGTCAAATAAGCAAGAAGTTTGAGAACCGTTCAAAGTAACAATACCTCGCGTTGAGGGTCTATCCCCAACAGGTTGGGAATCACTGTCAATAATTCCGCCTTGCGAGACTGTCAATAAGCATCCGATGCGTTTAGGCTCGGTGTGCTCGGTCTGATCATATGTCCCGTGCTCAGGGGTTTTCCCTTTGCCACCTTGTCCTTTCTGGCTGCGCTGCCATGTAGGGCGGTCGGGTTGATCAGACTGTTTGGGGTGGTTGGGGTACTTGTTCTTGTAGAACTTGGATTTTTCAGGAGGGGGGTTTTGAGGTCCAGTTTCTCTGTGGTTGTTTTGGTTAGAAGCCTGAGAAGATTGCTCTAGGTTATGTTTTCGAAAATGCTCCTCTGTCGGTTTCCGCTTTGTGGCCGGTAGTTCAGCCAGCGCATTGTGATAACGCTCAGACTTTTCCAAAATGTCTTCAAGTTTTTCTGCCCCCTGCTCAGCGAGAAATCTCCGGGTATCAGCAGACAAAGTGTTCTTTATTTGTTCAGTTAGAACAAGTTCCTCAAGACCTTCATAGGTAGAGGGGAGCTGCGAAAGCTCAAGGCACTTTGTTAGATATCCCTTAAGACGAGATGAGAACTGGTGAAAAGTTTCAGAATTCTCTTTCCGGCTGTTGCGAAACAGTTGCAAAAACTTGCGAGCGTTCATTTCAAAGCGCTCCAGTAACGCTTTCTTCAACACATCGTAGTCGTCTTGTTGGCTACTTTCCAGCTTAGAATAAACATCATAAGCAGAACCTTTTAGGGCCTGGGAAAGTTTCATATTCCAACGCGACCTCTCTAACCCGTACAGAGTTGCAATTTTCTCAAATTTTTCTAACCATGTGTCAATCTTCTCATTTGGACAAGGAAAAGATTCAAGAGTGAAAGACATAGCATTTAGTTGAAGAGATTGAGTGTTAGCAGGGTCAGTTAAGGAAGAATGAGGAGAAGACTCTCCATTGCTGGAGGTAGAGGCAGCCCCACGGCTCTGAAGTTCTAGAGCTTTAAGAGCCAACTCATGTTGTCTCTCCTTCTCTCTTTCCTCTCTCTCCTCCCTCTCCTTCTCATGCTGTCTCTCCTTCTCTTTCTCTCTTTCCTCATGCTGCATCCTGCGAATTTCCATTTCCTCCTCAATCTTCTTCTGCTGTAATAGCCGGTCTTCTGCTTCTTTCCTCCTAGCTTCTTCTGCTTTCCTCTCCGCATCATATCTCTCAAGTTCGTCCCTGACAAAAGCTTTCGCTTCCTCTCCTTCCAGTCCCTCCTCTCTCGCTTCGTCCCTGAGAAGTTGTCTAAGCTTTGCCCTCTCGGCCATATTATGTCAGTGACTGAGACACGTGGAGATAGAAAATAGGAAAAAGAATAACCTGGTTCCTACCACTTACGAGAAAAAAAAAACCAAAAATTCAAAAGATGATATCCTTAACCCTGGGATACCTCCTCCAAAGTAAAATCTAACTATCGCTGCTATTATCGGCAATAAAGCACTCAATGCAAAACACGACTACGCCAAATAAATGGTAGTTAAGATTACAACTGAAAATTAAGTTGCTACAGTGGAAAAGCAAAAGAATATTGCAAAAATTAAAGAGAAAAATAATCCCTTAATTTTTAAAAATCCACTATAAGTTCGCCCCTGAAGTCAGATCGGGTAAGGGAGGGAATTAATCTGGACAAAAAAAGTCCGAAACACACTCCTTAACTTAGTTCAAACGCCGTTCTGCCTCAGTACCCAGTGAATGTTATACACTCACCACTTTACCAGCATTTAGTATTACAATCAGCAGTTAACATATATCCCGACAAAATCAACCTGTAACCAAAATGTATATTATTCAAAGATGCTGTGGAAAAAAAAACTTATTAGTTTGTGTGGTCAGCACGCCCGTAAACAGATCGCTAGTCTAGGGGGTAATTATTTTTAAAAGATACACAGTCACAAGACATCACACTCTTACTCTATCAGAATACAGAATCTTAAGTACAAAATCCAGATAGACGAGTCCACGTTTGTCGTACTCGTCTTCCTATTCTAAGTTCAAAGACCGGAAACGAGCCCTCATTTGTCGTAGATTTCCGATAGGAGAATTAAGACTAGGTTTGGTCCCTTCTGAATAGGTTTGAATAGGTGATAGACTCAGTGAGAGTTAGTGAAAGGTAATAGAATTTCCACACACGTGAGATGATAGATTTGATATAGTGGCTGTCTCTGAAAGCGAAAAGAATTCTTCTCTCTCTCACCTATCTTCTACAACAGTTGTTACAGCGTCAGACAGACTACACCAATATACATATTACGTATATTTCTATCACTCACAGGCACGCACATACACGTGACGACAGGTAAACACACAGACGTGGGAAAACTATAACAATGATATATATATATTATCTAGAACGAGCTGACCAAACACGATTATTAAGTTCAAGAGCGATTTTATTATCAGGAAAAATCGGCTCACAACATCAAAGAAAGTACATCAAGGAAAATACATATACACATAGTCATAAAAAATCAAGGAAATGTTGCAAGGATGATAGCCCCGTTATAGTGTTAACTCTAGGTTTAGCCCGGCCCCGTTAAGAGAACAGATGATGGCGCCAGAGTCACAGATACATAGGGTTTGAGTCTAAGAGTTTTTCTTTGTTTTATCTCGTAATTATATGCACAGAGTTTGAAAAAAATCTGATTTAACCTAAGACAAAAACACAAGAACTCTAGCCTTAGCAACAAATTATGCAGATTGAGAAAAAAAAAATTTGGACAGCAACAGGGTGTCAAAGATAAAATAGTGAAAAATATCACTCAAACCAGCGTACACTCATTCATTCCGCCATGGCTTCTCACACTAGTACTCACGACTTTGCTTGCTGCCTCTTGGAACACATTGATTTTAGATTTTCACACAGACTCAAAAAAGATGCAGTCTTCTGCCAAGAAGTCCCCAGTTCCAAAAGACGTATTTAACTTGGAGTCTCCGGGAACGACTACTTGGGTATGCAAATTTGTTCAAATGTCTGATTAAGTCACCTAACAATTATTCCAGGCGCGGGAGTTAGCAGAGCACAGTGTCAATAGCGTAGGTTTCTAAAAAAAAATGATGAATGTCAGGTCGGTGCCTTCCCTCAGTATAGGATTCACTTTAGTCACACCACAGATTTGTCCACAAGATATAATCTAGTCGGGAAATGATTGTTAATATTCACGCCACCAGGCAGCAAATTATATAGAGTTTCTAGAAGAAATTAAGTGCTGGCTCCAAGGTCCAGTATTTATCATTACAGTCTTTGAAAACCCGTTATAGGGATATTAGTATTTCTGTCTAACTTGCACCGTCAGATCAGTGTTACTTGAGAAAACCCACGTGGTTCAAAATAAGGACTGTCTATTTCTTCACAAGTATGGAAACTACTACTAGGTGCTGGTAAAGTTAGGGTCACCCCAAAACTTTCACTGTGTGGAGGAAAAATAACACATATAATATAATAAACAGAATCTGTACTGGTTAAAACTTACATTTAAACTTGCAAGCAGAGAGCTTTGCTTATCATTTTAAACTTCCCGTGACGTAAGTTATATTTAAAAATCAGCATTCCTCATAAATTAGGAACACGTGCGTATCCCGTCATCATTCCTGAGGCTGGATTCTAGAGTTTATACGTTAGTTTAGAAAAATACACTCGACTGAGTATTAGCAGTTAAATTAAATTCATAAATAGCTACAATTGCCGTTATAAGCTAGAAATTAAATTTTTAGTCTGCTTTCCACTGAATGCTTCCCTAGAAAATATAATAGCCTACCACTTTATTTCTCTTCTGCGCTAAAGAAATAGATTTAAATGAATTAAGCGATTTAACACTTTAACACTCACAAAATCTATATATCTATCATATTAATTACCTCAACCACAGAATTACAGGTAGTCGCACAACTTAAGAATAAAAATGCTGAAAATATTTCTGGAAGTCTAGAAGTTCGACAAATTGCCGAAACAAACTGAGATCTTCGCTAACAGCTATTCTGTTTTTCGAGCGACCTATCTACTGTGGAGTCTATGAGCGAGAATGAAATTAAAGTTTCAAACTTGGCCAATATCTTAAAATCAGACAAAGGGCCCAAACTTATTTCGCCAAGCGAAATTATCTCCCCTACTCCCAACATTTACGTCCGCTTAACGCGTGTCGTAACTGTCACCTACTGACCACGATGTACGCGTGTCAGTTTCAAATCCCAGACCGCCTGACTCCATTGTAGGGCAGTTTTCACACTACAGCTGACCATGGCCCAGGTGAGCGCCGTGTCAGTTTGGGATTTTCAGACAAATGTCTGGATACAGACCGGTGCAGATGTAAAGTATCACACCTCACCGGGACTTATGCCGAGAAGAAGCTCGCGCGCTCGGTGAGAATGTAGACGATTTGCTACGTCCTATGTTCAGCGAACCGACTTATCACGCCTTCTGACGCCCTGCAGCCCTGACATCTACGTAATATCGTCCTAGCGCGATTCTCAGTTTAAGAGAAAGGAAAACAGGTAAAGTTTGCGAATTATATGAAAATAATATTCGCAAAAACGAATGGATGAAAAAATATACAGGAAAAAAAGTACAGAGATATTAAAAGAGAGAGTTTATGTGAAAGAATAGGAAGAAGATGTAGGAAATTAAATGAATATAAACCCTACGTGACACAATGCTTTCTACAACCTTATAGACTTTAAGATCTAAATCAAATACCATGCCTGGTGGTTTAAGCGATGATGTCTCTCCACAACTACCTGTCTCCAGTACTATTTATCAGTTCTGTAGTTGACTTATATCCTTGCCACGATGTCACACTGTCCACTATCTTCTTTATTTATTGTCCTCTATCTAATTTTCCTTCCAACTTTTCCGTTGTCACGACATATTTCAGCTTTCAACGTCTCATAAACACAAAAAATGGATTCCTTCTAACATGAGAAAAAAGCCTCCTTTGTGCATTGGCCTCTTTCATGGCCTACTCATTATTCCCTTTAGCTGTCCATGGCATTTTTAATATTCTTCTGTAAAACCACATCTCTGTGGCCTCTAGTGCTTTTCTTTCTTGTTAAATGGTTGTCCCTGTCTCGTCTTCGTATGTCAAGACTGCTCGACTTTAAGATATAAATTTTAAAAAAATTTATTTTAAAGATATACATTTAAGATATTGTACATGATATCTAGTATAAAGGATGTACCATTTTAAAACACAGGAAAGGAAAAGTACAGAACTTGGACATTTTCACGTACCCTGTAATCTTAATAGAGCCTGTTGAACATACTACCTGAAATTACAGACACTATATATATATAGTTTGTTCTATATATATATATACGAGGGAAGGTCAAAAAGTAATGCCTCCTAATTTTTATGTATGTAAATACTGCGTCGGTGTGCAATTTGTAAATTTAGCAGGATTCCTGGAGCCGCGCTAGCGTAGTTGTTACAACACCGCTCTGGCGACCGGGTGATTCAGGATCAAACCCGGGTGACGGCATTTGAGGATTTTTCGTCGACCGGGATTTGGACTGGATTAACTCGAGACCTGGCGATGACATTTGAAGGAGTGTCGTCGACCAGGGATTGGCGGCTCCTGAGCCTACCCAGCTCTAATGGGTACCTCCGAAAACGGCGAGTATCTGCCTGAATGGCGAGGGACACTTGTCTCTGTACAAGAAAATAGGATACTCACGTAAAAATCAATGTCAGGTTAGACATTAATAATAACCTGAGATTTCGCCTCGAGTGTTAGCGGGCGTACGAAAAAGAAAAAAAAAAAAGCAGGATTCCTCAAACACTCTTCTGCATTGTATAGCATCACCAACCTGTTTCAGTAACAGGTGGCACCACTGTAACAGTTTAAAAATGGCTGCCAAAGACGTTCGGTTAAAACAACGTTATGTCATAGAATTCCTCAATGCTGAAGGCGAGACCCCAATTCGCATTCACGAACGTTTGAAGAATGTTTATGGAGATTCAACAGTGGATGTTAGCACTGTCCGACGTTGGGTACATCGTTGTGACGAAGCTGAAGTAGGTCAATCCTCAATGGCTGACGCAAAGCAGACTGGCCGTCCGTCTACCGCAGTGACTCCACACAACATTCATCGAGTTGATGGCATCATTCGTGGTGACCGTCGGGTAACACTGGATGAACTTTCTCCCATGTTGTCCATTAGTAAAGGCAGTGTTCAGAACATCATTAAAGACCTGGGTTATTCAAAAGTTTGTGCACGTTGGGTACCCAGAATGTTGACAGACAGACATAAAGAAACAAGGAAAACCATAGCCATCAACCTCCTGCACCATTACGAAACTGAAGGAGAAGAGTTTTTATGGAATATTGTGACAAGTGATGAGACTTGGGTTCATTCTTTTGAACCAGAATCCAAGAGGCAGTCAATGGAATGGCATCACACAACATCGCCGACAAGAAAGAAGTTCAAAAGTTCACCATCTGTAGGGAAAGTTATGGCCTCCGTGTTTTGGGATGAGAAGGGTGTGATTCTTCTCGACTTCTTGGAACAGGGAAACACGGTGATTGCAGACCGTTACATTGAAACTTTGAAGAAGCTTAGAGGTCGTCTTCGGCGACTTTACCCATTAAAAGATCAGAGAGCTGCACTACTGTTGCACGATAATGCCACGCCACATACCGCTAAACGTGCCGTACGCCAGTGGTTTAGGAAAAAGGATACAAATTTTTACCGTGCGGGGATACATGCCCTTGTGAGAAGATGGACAAAAACTGTAACAAATAACGGAGACTACATTGAGAAATAAATTTTTGAAGTTCAGACTTGGGGCTACATTTCAATGTGAAATTTATCTGTTTTCTTGCCTATTGAATGAAATTAAAAATTATGAGGCATTACTTTTTGACCGTCCCTCGTGTGTGTATATATATATATATATATATATATATATATATATATATATATATATATATATATATATATATATATATATATATATATGGGAGCCATGCTGATGTAATGGCTTCGGCGTTGTACTGGCGACCAGGTGTTCATGGTTCAAACCCGGGCGTCAGCGTTTGAAGGAATGTTTCCGACCGGAAATTAGACTGAATAATCTGAACGGCTCTTGTGATAAACCCTCTGTGGATGGGAAGGAGCTCCCCAGCCTCGCAATGACATGTCATTGGACCGAAGGGCTGAAAGCCCAAGTGCCGCTGGTTAAGGAAAAAAAAAATATTTATATATATATATAAAATAATAATAGCCCCTTCAGTCATAACTGACTATGGGAATGAGCCCCTGAGGTGACAGCCCTCGGCTGCTTGTTTTCCTGGTGCTCCTTTCGACGGTTCCTCCTCTCTTCTGCTTGCTGTGTGAGCTTCGTTTCGCCCAATCTGAGGTGGTGCCGTAAATAGCATCGCCACTTGGTGCGATCGGCAGCTTCATCCTCCCACATTGCTCCCAGTGCCCTCATATCTCTCTTGCACGCATCTTTGAACCTCAGCTGCGGTCGCCCAACTGTTCTTTTGCCATTTTCTAGTTGTCCGTAGACGATATCTTTCGGGATGCGACCATCTTCCATGCGGCGGACATGGCCAATCCAGCGTAGTATGCGCTGTCTAAGCAATGTATATATGCTTTGAAGACCAGCACGTGACAACACCTCGACATTTGTCATATATATATATATATATACCAACGGGCTGATCACCCGTTTGCCAGTCACTTCGATTACGGAAACAACAGCAGATGGATTGATTTGCCGTTGCCCTAAAGACGCCAATAGGCGTGATGGGAAACAATGGCAAAGAAAACCTATCTGCTGTTGCCCTAAGACGCCACTAGGCGTAATGGCCACTGACTGCTTTGACGGTCAGTGGCTAAGGACGGAAGAAGAAGAAGAGAATATATATATATATATATATATATATATATATATATATATATATATATATATATATATATATATATATATATATATATATATATATATATATATATATATATATATATATATATATATATACATATATATATGCATTTTCGTGGCGAGACCCGTTTATACTAAACAGAAGAAGGGAGCGAGGGGCGAGTCGCTGGCGTCCTAAAACAAGAAAGCTCCGGGTACAAAGCTGTGGGTGGCAAAACATCTAGGAGAAAGAACACTCTCATTTTAAACCACCTGATGCCTTGCAGGTAAGCAGGGTACAGCCAAAGGCTAAGGGCATCAAACTCGAATACAACTGCTAGCTGAAATCGGAACAGCCGGGCCGAAAGGCACGGACATTGCAGCCCAAGCTGTAAACTATGACACAATGTATTTTTCGCTGGAATAACAAACGATATTTCCTAATACCCCGTGTTGTTCCCGGGGGTATCCGAAGAGGCAAAAATATAATAGGATTATGCCCCTTCAAGTATGTCGTGAACAGCGACTATATAAGGCTTGTAACTTCATCATTTAAAACAAAGTCAGATATAACCACCTCTACAAAACCACGTGACTGCTTGATGCAGGCTTCCTGCACTGGGACCATCTACAGTGGTGGCTTCATGCTGTATAAGGAAAGCAACGGAAAAAAGATGATGGTGAATATGATATATGTTAAATATAACCCATCACAAGTTGTGTAAATAATAATATCAACAATTTTTGTTTAGCTGTTCCTCTAACTTGATAATAAGGTCTCTGATTATGGCGATCTTGCAATGTTTCCAATGCTTTTTTACTTTCGTGTTAGTGTATTTCAGTTTTGTTTTCCTTATTTCATTTTCTTTTGCATTCTTATTGTTTTTATATTCTTTTTTGTTGATATTTCTTTCTTTCTTGTTCTGTATTTTTACCTGGTTACTTTTGCACTTTTCCCTAGCTTTGCATGTGTTGTTTATTTATTTTCATCTTTCTGGATCTTATTTTTTGTTGTGTGTGTGTGTGTGTGTGTTTTTTTTTTTGTGTGTGGGTCATCTATGTTTCCAACTATTGGCAGTGTCCTTTGTATTTTTCTGATAATCTTTCTGTAAATTTTTTACATCTTTGTCTCCTACTTCTGAATGTGGCTGACGAAGGGTTAACACCCCCCGTGCTTTTGTGGTGTCCTACAATTGTAAAACTGAGGCTGTAGTCGTTTTCAATTGTTTATTTAACCATTAGAGGTTGAACAGGTCCTTTGCCTTCGTAAAACTTTTGAAAAGTCATATACTATTTAGCCTATCATCATCAAGTGCCATCTTCACATCGAAGGTCGGCTGCAATGGATCTCAAAAGTCTTTTGTTTCTTGTCTTGATGGTGCATTCTGATAGACTCTTTCCTGTGCATCTCTTGTTATCTTCCCGCTTATAGCGCTGTCATAGCGCATTTGCCTTCAACTCTGTCTTCTATTATGGTCTTCAGCGTTGGCTCAGTACTGCTTTATTCCATCTGCACTTTTGACCAAAATTGACCTGAGGTCATAAACCGACAGCATATAGTTTAATCTGTCATCCTATACAATATCTTACAGTAACACTTTGGAACAGCATACAAAAGTTCATTCTAGTGTGATATATCCTTCTTTTCAACTGGTAACCCAAAAACTTTGAACACTTTTTTTCTCAAACCTAGCAGACGTGGAGATAGAATAAAGCAGTACTAGGGCCATGACGACTGGTGTTATGTCTTTTTATATGGATAGCATAAATAACAGAACGATTAATTTTCTGCTGGCAAGGGTTTATAGTTTAAGAAAGGAATAGTTGTAATGGCTCGGGAGACAAGATAATATAAAAAAATCAGAACCTGTATCTCTTATATAGCCCCGTGTAGTTGCTGGAAGTCGGTGGGGGGGACACAAAATTAGGACTACTTCTCCCTCGGGCAAACCGTCAGAGGCGACTAATACGAGGTTGTCTATGGGACTGGCAACCTTATCCATTATAATAAACAAGTGTAAAAGCCCGTCATAAGACGGGAATTAATTTCAAAAGCACCAATACCTAACGGCAGCAAAAGTATTTAAAAAAACACCACTGTGCATCACCACAGTACACGAACTACGTAGCAGCAGCGAAGATCCCAATGTGTGTATGCGGGATCACACATTCTATAAATATATTTTTGTGCACACCGTCATTAGCGCATTCTTCTTTGGTAAGTGTTACTATTTTCGAGAGAGTAAATATAAGGGAAACAATACAATTAATGTCTATCTTTTAACCAAAGTTGCATCCCTTAGCGTTACGCACTGACAGAAAAATCTGGGATTTTATATATAGGATTTTATTTATAGGATTGCTATAGAAACCGCCGCTGCAAGATCACGTGTATGCTTTAGTGCAGGCTTCATGTAAGGGGACCAGCAGCAGTGGCGGCTCCCTGTTCCACAAGGAACGAAAATGAAAATAATAAGAAGAACCCATACGCAGTTACATAAATAAGATCCATCATCATCATCATTATCATCGTTCAACTCCTCATTGACACCAGGCTTTTAATAAACCCATGCCACGCCTTCCTGTCCTGTGCCATCAGCTGAAGGTCGTTCCTTGTGTTTTTCTTCATTTTATTTCCGTCTTCACTTCTGTTATCCACGCTTTTTTGGGTTCTACTACTTTTACACTGGACTTTTCAGAACAAGGACTGCCGTGAAATGCTATCAACAGGCGTCTTCAATGTGTGTCTTATCCATCTCTTGTTCCAATGGTACTTGTCTGGTTTCAAACAGGTTACGTAATTTCAGTCACATCTTCTTTATATCTATTCCCTCTGAAGCATATAATTGCATCCAGTTCTCCCTAATCAATCCTGAAATGACATCCCACTTTATTTGTCTCAAAATTGTGCAGGTCGTTCTAATTTCCTTCTGTCATTCTCTTCCCAATGGAAGACAAAACAAAAAGATAAGAACTACTGCTTCCTCGGGCAATGCAAGAGGCGACATAAATGAGGTTGTGCATGCGGCTGACAACTCATCATATAAAACAAATTGCTCAAAAAACCATAACTACAAGAGTGTGGGCTTTGACGAGGGCTTCCTGCAAAGGGGACAGATGCATTGGTGGCTCCATGCTGCATAAGGAGCAACAAAGGGAATAAATGAAAGAATTCTCTTCTCGGTGGGTTTTTTTTAAGTCACCCTCAACCCTGCTACCCTGGTGATTCCATAGCAAGGACTGTTTGTCCTAGTTGAATTTGATTACATTTGTGAGTGTCTTAACCACCAAACACGTTTTTTTTCAACCGTGAAAAGTGATCTCAGTATCAGCATGTTCCTTCTATGCCTCGTGTGAAGCATGGGTTCATCATTACTTCCACACCATTGCAAGAATCGTGTGCAGAAGCACTTCATGTGCTCTATCAGTGGTCATTTATGTAGCAATGTTGTTGTCATGGCGATGTAGCAAGCCTAAATACAGCCTCACCTTGCCTTTTACGACATGTCTGAGGAATATCCGTAGTTCTGTTCTTTCTTCTTTTTGTTATGGATCGTCTGGAAAAAAGCCACGGTGTTGTGCTAGAATATAAAAATAGCGTGCTAGCTAACAGGTCTTAATAGTTTAACTACCATACAACATATTCCATTACTATGCAAAATATTACATTACCATCCAACACATTCCATTACCATACAACATATTCAATTGCTATACAAAATATTCCATTACCATACAACATATTCCATAACCATCCAACACATTCCATTACCATACAACATATCCCGTTACTATACACAATATTCCTTTACCATTCAATATATTACATTACTATGCAACATATTCCATTACCACACAACATATTCCATTACCATCCAACACATTCCATTACCATACAACAAATCCCGTTACTATACAACGTATTCCATTACCATACAACATATTACATTACTAGACAACATATGCCATTACTATACAGCATATTCCATTGCCATTCAACATATTCCATTACTATACAACAAAGTCCATTACTTTACATCATATTCCATTACTATACAACATATTCCATTACCATATAACATATTCCATTACCATACAACATATTCCAGTACCATACAACATATTCCATTACCATACTACACATTCCATTACCATAAACATATTCCATTACAATACTTACTTACTTAGTCGTTCCCCTTCTACCGTGAGGTGTAGAGGTTTGGAAGAGAGAGCGCCAGACTATCCTATCGGCTGTCTTCCTCCTGGCCTGGTTCCATTCTAGTCCTCGATCCTTCAAAGATTGTCTAATGTTGTCCTCCCAAAAGACTCTGGGTCGTCCTCGGGGTCTGGATCCTTGGCTCTTTGTTTCCTATGCTTGTCGTGGTATCCGATCTTCTCCCATTCTGCAGACATGGCCAAACCATCTTAATTGGGACTGTTCTACTTGGGTCTGCAGGGGGTAGGATTTAAGGCCTTGACGTATCGTCTGGTTGCGTACCATGTCTGTTCTTGTTACTTCAACCACCTTCCTCAGATATCTCATTTCTGAGGTCTGGATCTGGCTTTTATGGGTTGTAGTCATTGCCCATGACTCGCATCCGTATGTCAAGACTGGGACATAGGTGGAGCGGTATACAGCCATCTTCGTTTTCTTACCAACCTCTCTCTTGCTGAGGAATCCTCGATTTATGGCCTGAAAAAGTCTCCCAGCTGCTGCTTTTCGAGTGGCCAACTCTTCTTTGATGCCTCCCTTTCGGTCTATAATAGCTCCGAGGTATTTAAAGTGGTCGACCTGCTCCAGGACCTGTTCTCCCAGCTTAATCTGATGTTTTCTTTCTTCTCGTGATATCACCATGGATTTTGTTTTAGAGCTGCTTATGACCATCCCCTCTCTTCTCCAGCTCTTCCTTCCAGACTTGCAGGTTGGATTGGAGATGTGCCTCTGATTTAGCAATCAGGGCAACATCATCAGCAAATGCCAGCTCCGAAATATAGACCTGTCTCATCTTCCAGTACCCCACTGAATACTTTCTTGTTCTCTCCTTACATGCCTTGATGACATCGTCCATAAGGAGTATGAAGAGGTAAGGTGATAGGATATCACCTTGTCTTACACCAGTGGTGGTCCTGAACTCTTCCGACTTATGGTTTGCTGTCCTCACATAATTTCTGCAAGACTTGTAGAAGCTCTGTATAGCATGAATCAGAGGTGCTGGAATATTCTTCCTTGCCAAACAGTCCCAAAGTTTGCTCCAGGGGACCCTGTCAAACGCCTTTTCCAGATCTATGAAACAAAGGTGCATCTCACTCTTATACTCAAGGGCCTTTTCACTCAGCTGTCTGAGTGTGAAGATTAGGTCTTGAGTACTTCGGTTTGCTCGGAATCCGCACTGGACCTCATCCAATTGTGGCTCAGCTAGGCGTCGGAGTCTCTGCTCTAGGATTCTAAAGTAGATTTTACCTGGGACACTGAGAAGGGATATGCCTCTATGGTTTCCACACTGTCGATTGTCACCCTTTTTAAAAATTGGTGTTATGATGGCAATCTCCCAATTCTTTGGTATTGTCTTGTTGTACCACGCTGCCTGTAAAACCCTTAAGAGTAATATGTCGCCTGATGCTCCCATGAACTTAACCATTTCTGGTGTTATACCATCATGTCCTACTGCTTTGCCCATCTTGATTTTCTCTAGTGCTGCCTTCAGTTCTTCCATCTTTATGTCATCTTCACCATCATTGGTTTTCTCTTCTGTACTAGTGTTTATCATTTCTGATGCTTCACCATGCTCACCATCCAGGAGTTCTGAGAAATATTCTTTCCATCTTCCCATTACTTCCTTCGGGGCAGTAAGCAATTTGCCTTGCTTGTCCTTTATAAATTTGAGAGGGCATTGTTTTTCCTTCCTCATGTTCTTTAGGGTCTTATAGAACAATTTCGGGTTTTCTTGTGCATCTTTTTCTAGCTTTTCTCCAAATTCTTCCCAGGACTTCTGTTTTGCTGCTAGCACTTTATTCTTTGCTTCTGTTCTGAGTGTCACATATTCTCTATATTTTTCCATTTGTCCTGTTGTGTTTTTAGCTCCTAAGTATTGTTTCCATGCCATTTTCTTCTCTCTTATTTTCTCTTTGACTTCCTCTGTCCACCAAGGTGTCCTCTTTCTCTTGTTCCCAAGTCGGACTTCACCGCATGCTTCTGCAGCAGCTGTCTTTATGATATCCTTGAATTTAATCCAGAGGGTTTCCAAGTCATCAGGTCATTCTTCTGTGTTGCTCACCGCTGCAGCAATAAGCCCCTGATATCTGGTCTTAATTTCTGGCTCTCTCAGCTTGTAGGTCCTAATGCTCATTTCTACTGCTCGTTTACTTGGTTTCTTGCGTGATGTTGGGCAGTTCCTAGGCTGAGCAACTCTTTCAGTTGTTCTTTTGATTGTTAGCAGGTAGTGATCACTTCCAATCTCTGGCCCCCTCCAGACTCTAGCATCTCGGACATATTTGAAAGAGCTTCTCCGAACTATGGCATAGTCGATCACTGACTTCTCATTCTTTGTTGGTTCACATCTAGTGTATGCATGTATGCGCTTATGGGGGGAACTTTGTGTTTGTAATGATCAGATTCTGCTCACTGCAGAATCTAAGGAGTCGCTTTCCATTGTCATTGAGAGTATCTTCTCCATATCTTCCGATAACTCCACCCCATCTAGCATGGTCATTTCCAACTCTGGCATTAAAATCTCCGAGCATGATAACTTCATCTAGGCAGTCATCCACTGTCCTTTGAAGCAGCTCGAAGAATTCCTCCTTGACCTCTGCTCTCTCATCCTCATTTGGCCCATACACTATGACCAGGTTGACTATGGTTTCTCCTTCTTTTAGTTTAACAACCATAATGCGCTCTGAGACAAAGTTCCATCCCTTGATACTATCTTTTTGATTTTGGGCCACAATGCAACCCACGCCCCCTTTAGCTCTTTCAGACATGGGTACACCACTGTAGAGCAGCGTGTTGCCATCGAGATCCATGACTCCTTGTCCTTTTTTCTTTGTTTCCGTTATAGCCAGGATTTCTAGTTTTGCTTTCCTCATCTCTTCCACCAGCTCCTCTTCCTTCCCATTTATACTTCTTGTGTTCCAAGTTCCATAAGTCGTAGTCCGTAGTCCGTTCCAGTTCGTCGCCTTTAGAATCCGTCCGGTTTTCTCTCTTGTGTTGCTAGTAATCGTGATTTAAAGCAAACAGGTGATTGGCCTGTTGTGCCTTTGCATGGTGGAGGGGCTGCCTCCTTACGGCCTCCATTACAACACAACATGTTATATTACCATACGATATATTCCTGTGGGAATAAAAGGATATAGTATGCAAGATTAATGAGAGTGAAAGGGCAGAATGTTAGACGAACCTGCGCGCCAATTTCTTAACCCTTCGAAAATAAAGTTCGTTCGTTCGTTCCCTTACCATTTAACGTATTCTATTTCCATACAACACATCACATTTTAATCTCATACTCTAATAATCAATAGCCCATCGTATTACAGCCACAGCCACAATGTCTTTCCACATCGTTCTCATCATTTTTATTTCTTCTCCAAGCGTTCTTGGGTCTATCTCTATTTCCCTGGGGATTCCAGAACAAGGACTACCGGGTAATACTACCTACATGTTTCCTTAATGTGTGTCCAAATATCCAGCATAATCTTCTAACCACTTGTTCCTTTGGCACTTGTCTATTTCATGTCAACAGTTCCACATTGAGGACCTTATCGTGTGATTTCAATCTTTCTGTTCTACGCAAACTAGAATTTATGAAAGTCTGTCACTTTTTTTTTTTTTTTTTTCTGTTCTCCAGGTTTCAAAACCATAAAATAGGACCCTTTGTCTACTGCAACCTGTGCAGTTTTCCCCTATTCCTTCAATGTACGAACATTCCTATTGCCAATTCTGAGGATTTTCGTAGAAGAGAAAAAGGTGAACCAGCATCCCAGACTCTTTCGGCGTTCTCTGTCACGTCACGTGCCTCCTTACCACATGACCTTCTTCTGTCTTGGTTGATTCTTGGAGTGTCATTTTCTTTCGTTGACTTATTCGCATTGTTTGTAAACGTTTTTGTGGCTTAAAGCGCCTACAGTATGAACTTGCCGATCCCACGCACAACCCTCCTTAGTCGCTTTTTAGAACATGTATGGTAGGTGAAAGTGGGCCTATTCTTTGCTTCCCATTCGGGCCAAGGTAATACACAGGTGCAGCCTATCAACCTGATAACTGTTACTTGAAAATTGAAACAATTAAATCATCACCTTAACAGCTACACGCATCAACAATCAATCTTTCATTTTGACCACATTTATCTTCATATCTAACTAACGAATGACACAAACCAAGTTACCTCAAACTCACTGACTCCAACAACCAGCATAGTTTTCGCTCACTGACTCAAAAAAAAAAAAAAAAACACTACTCACGGTAGAGTGTCATTAATCTGTAAATTACATTTAAAACACTCATCCTGCAGCCAAGAAATCCAATTAAAATCCGAAAACCTACCCGCAGCAATTAGTTAGCCAAAAACTCTAGCGTTGCGTAGGACACACAATGAGGAAACTCGCTGAAGGTATTGCAAGTCAGCCGCTGTTTTGGAATCCGCGGGGTAATTAAAAAAAAAAAAAAAAAAAAAAAAAAAAGAGGGAGTCCTACAAATACATGGAGAAAGGAATAGAAGCCAAGAATAAAAGAAATAAAGACGATATGAAATACCTTGAACGGATGGCACAGGACAAGGAAACAGCTTGATTTTGTTGAAAGCCTATGCGCATCATGGAGTTGAATTATGGTGATGATGATGAATAACTTGAGAGTTTCTTGCCTCATTAAATCTCCAGCAAGAAACTTTGGGCCGCCTCTGTCCTTGGTCCCTTTACACGAAGATTGCGATAAAGCACTTAAGCACTTTAGCAGTGCTTTTTCCAGTTTTACACGATGACATTGCTAGCCTCGTGCACAACACCCCTTAGCCGCCTGTTACGACATATAATATATCAGCTTCAAAATTGATGGGTGCAAACCCTTATTAAAAAAAAAAAACAGCCAATGAAATAATCAGCGTAAAAATTTAGCCACGTCCACAACCAGTCACCCAATTAGCTATCCTACAAGCTACTTTCCCCATAAACAATCAGGACATTCGTCTCAGACAAGATGATCCCCAGTAGAGGAATCACTAATTAAAGATTTAGGTATATTATACTGTTTTTTAATCATTACGGTGTTGCTTTAAGTCCTACAGGTGATTCGTATGGCAGGGGTTAATGACACTGACAGTTGTACATCTTCTAAGAACTTATCAGAAGGCAAGTGTAAAGTGTTTCATTCGCCATGTGCACCACCCTTGCATTTTCCAGATGTCAAAAGTCGCTAACAAAGCCACACACACACATACGCATTGTATACAAGTGAACACTCATGAATTGTCATTGGTATTAATGTTCTGTTGACTAATATTCATAAATTGTACCTGTTATTGATATGATGTTGAATAAAACTCATGCACTGTAATAGTTATTGGCATTGACTGCCCCAAAATCTTTTGGTTGGATGTGGATATCTATAGAAGTATAATGCTTTCATAGGCACGCGGACGCATAAGAGCATATAACACAAAAATGGTTAAGAATGAAAACATCATGCACAGCACAAAGAATATAAGTTATTTATCCACAAGATTATACTACCAAAACAATATTTAATTGTTACACGTTGAATAAAAAAACTATTTATAGGAACTTCATAAAACTGGAAATCACTTACGATTAAATGTCAATTGGTTTTAGGTTTCTCCAATTCGCCTTTATTGCTGACAAGGATAAATAATACCTCGTATTTATTTACTGTTTACAGGCTTCGGGTTTCCCTTCCTTATGTGTTATAAACGTTTATAAAAGCATTATGCGGACGTGGTCCTAAATGTTGACAATCATTGTACTGAACGTGTTTTTCAATAAAAACCAATCTACTTTGTTTACTGTAAAAAATGCGGGTTTAATCTAAGAATTGTGATGTAAATATCTGCTACATCACAAGCAAGAAGCGTCCGTGATGACAAAATTTAGTATCGACTGCATCCATAATCCCCACTGAGGTATTCTTAGCATACGCATTTGTGTTGAGTGGTCCTATTCTTGCATCTTCAATTACCTTTTTCATTATCTTTTTTATTTTATTTCTCCCATTTTAGCCCTATCAGTATTCTGTAATCATACCACGTATATTTCCAATCTATGCGCTTTGATAGAACGTTATCTTGGAGAAAACACTTGGCACGTTAGACAGCTATTGTACAGAGCGGGCCATTGCAACGCAGGCGATACGAGAATTCGTCTCACAGCTTAATCCCCTGTTCAAACAAAGCGAGTGTCACCACACGTGTGATACAATAACGTGTCCGCAGAGGCGGTCGAAAACAAAGAACTTGCAGACAAAGCCATATGGAAGAGATACTCAGAGGATAACTTGTTACCAGATTGTATACTTTCAACGGCAGTACAAACTTAGATGTTGTCTACGTGGCAAGACAATGAAGGAAGAGATTAAAGGAAACCGCCCATTGGGCATACAACATTGAAACAATAGACTGAGCGCCATGAAAGCTAGAAAGAGGAAACACGGCGGTTTATAAAGAAAATATAACGTTGAGACAAGTGTGACGGTATTGCCTCCCCTGCTTTGCAGTAGTGGTCCAACAGTGGCCATAACTCAAGAGTATCTATTATAGGCTTCAATGGCTTTACACAAAATTAGTCTTGGCAAAAATGCAGAAAGAAGAGTAGCAGAGCTTCTATCACATGGGAGTCTTCACAAGATATTCAAATAAGCGAAAACAATGCTGGTTGTTGCTGAGCACGTTTATTCTGTAATCTGCCGACAACTTTTGTGAAGGATTTAAGCACTTCTTAAGTTCAGCTCGTTTAAGCCCCAACCCCTGATTTACTCAGTGGAATTCTATTATTCTAGTATAGCTCTGTTTAGAGTGTGTGTAGTAATTTTACTGAGACAAACATGCAGTAAGTTTAAAATGATTAAATTTACTTACTTAGTCGTTCTCCTTCTACCGTGAGGTGTAGAGGTTTGGACGAGAGAGCGCCAGACTATCCTATCGGCTGTCTTCCTCCTGGCCTGGTTCCATTCTAGTCCTCGGTCCTTCAAAGATTGTCTAATGTTGTCCTCCCAGAGGACTCTGGGTCGTCCTGGGGGTCTGGATCGCTGGCTCTTTGTTTCACATGCTTGTCGTGGTAGCCGATCTTCTCCAATTCTGCAGACATAGCCAAACCATCTTAGTTGGGACTGTTCTACTTGGGTCTGCAGGGGGTCGGATTTTAGGCCTTGACGTATCGTCTGGTTGTGGACCATGTCTCTTCTTGTTACTTCAACCACCTTCCTCAGATACCTCATTTCTGAGGTTTGGATCTGGCTTTTGTGGGTTGTAGTCATTGCCCATGACTCGCATCCATTTGTCAAGACTAGGACATCGGTGGAGCGGTACACAGCCATCTTGGTTTTCTTACCAACCTCTCTCTTGCTGAGGAATCCTCGATTTATGGCCTGAAAAAGTCTCCAGCTGCTGCTTTTTGAATGGCCAACTCTTCTTTGATGCCTCCCTTTCGGTCTATAATAGCTCCGAGGTATTTAAAGTGGTCGACCTGCTCCAGGACCTGTTCTCCCAGCTTAATCTGATGTCTTCTTTCTTCTCGTGATATCACCATGGATTTTGTTTTAGAGCTGCTTATGACCATCCCTCTCTTCTCCAGCTCTTCCTTCCAGACTTGCAGGTTGGATTGGAGATGTGCCTCTGATTTAGCAATGAGGGCTACATTATCAGCAAATGCCAGCTCTGAAATACAGACCTGTCTCATCTTCCAGTACCCCACTGAATACTTTCTTGTTCTCTCCTTACATGCCTTGATGACATCGTCCATGAGGAGTATGAAAAGATAAGTTTATAGGATATCACATTGTCTTACACCAGTGGTGGTCCTGAACTCTTCTGACTTATGGTTTGCTGTCCTCACATTATATCTGCAAGACTTGTAGAAGCTCTGTATAGAATTAAAGTGATTAAATCGTAATTAAATTTGTAACATTACAAATAACAAAATTTAATAATCACTTTAGGTTTTAACAGTTGGAAAATAATTTGAATAGTTATGAATCAAGAATAGTTATCTTCACAGTCTTTAGGGAATGTGACATATTACTTGAAGTTCAAGTATATTTGAACTTAGCTGCCAATTACGGTTCTGCTACTTCTTATGGGTTGGTTCTTTTCACTCTGCTAATGCTCGTCTCTGATCAAGGTTGTCGGGTGTAGCTCGTTTCACAGAAACGTCAAGGAGAGTCTACCACGTGCGTCCTTCGTCTTAAAGCTTAGGCCACGGTGCCCTTCTTGTTCCAGAGATAGTACTTTCTGCTGGTATCACCTATAACTATGGTAAAGAATAGAACGAAACGCTCTTCTGAGTATAGCGTTTTCCACCCCATAGTTATGGGTTCCTATCTTCCCATACCACAATCTCAATTACTCAGAGTTTACCCTCGATGAGAATTAAATTTAATCCCTCGGGATTAAACTTTCTTTACGTTTAAATAGAATAGCTTCCATAGTTACTTTATATTTAAATGGAAAGGTTTATAATACAGGTAGAGTCTGTTTACATATTCATCTCCACTGATTGAAAAGTGTTCACAATATAAATTGAATACGTTTTCATTTATGTTTTACACTGATTGAAAAGTTTGAAACTTCCATTACTTTAAAATGAATATTTTCACATAGATATTTACACTGGTTTAAAGCTTGAAAACTTACATTAATTTTAAAGTGACTATGTTTATAAGGACATTTACACTGCTTTGAAAATTTATTAGAATGTACATCATTTCTTTCATCTTTCCCTCCCTGCTCCATAGGGAACCGGGGACTACTTTATGCTTTTAGTTCTCTTTACGAAACTATCAATAAAGCAATCACCAGCCCGTGCAGTGGTGATTCATGAATCATCATTCTATACGCTGAGGTTGCCAGCCTCAAATGACTGACATTCAATAGGGAATTTCACACATTAAACTTCACATGGTAATGTATACATATATATGTAAGTTCACATGTTAGTAATAAAATATGAAATGTAAATCACAACTTACGCCAATTCTGGCTACAGACTTGTTCCTCAAATGAATAAAAGAGACGAGTCGGTCTCTTACACGCGTCTGGGATGTCTTTAATTTGACAATAGATTCCCTCTCTGACTCCGTGTGTTTCTTCAGTTTCCTAGACCCGCTGTTCCTTATTAAAATGTAGAGATTTCCTGTGCTTTGTAAGTCTTATTTGGTTCTCCAATAAAAAGTCCAATTAACTAAAGGAATTATGAATCTAGTCTTCACTCTGGCGATGTCTGATTTTGTCTTGTGAAATTCACAGTGAAATAAAACTGCGAAAAGGTCAGACTATATTCCTATCTTCCCAAGCATTCGTTTGTTATAGATTTAAAGGAACGCTCCAATCATATTCAAACATGTCGGGTGTGATACTTTCAAAATATTTCCGACATGGAAAAATTTTGCAAAGGTTACGTCTCCTATATATGGCAATATGATGTCTGATGCCCTTGTGCACAAACCTACAGGCAGATCGGTAGACACACATGACAACATGGGTAAACTGTAATACTTATTACTTTATTAGAAAATAATGTTGTCATAACAAATCGGCCCGGAAGCGATTATGTCACACTTGTCTGCCCACATGTGTCACACAGACAGTAATATCGTTATCTGTCGTTTGCGTACGCAAAACTCCGTGTCTGCCCATCTGGGTTACCAAACGAGTCGTCTTATCAGCGGTTCCAACTAAATACGCCGGCGCTCATCTTACCTAGTTGTTTCTCGCAGGCTGGGATAAACGTAATCTGCAAGGAGTGTCACAAATGTTTGAACATACAAACTACTTGCTCCATAGCCGATAATGAGAAGAAATTGGTACTTTTAAAAGTACACAAATAAAAATCAGTACTAAATATGTACCGATACTGCCGGAGAGAAACAAAGATCGACGGGGACGCCACGTTTTGTCACAATAAGGAGTACATAATTTCCTTTACCAGGCGACCAATCACAAGCCTTGGTTTTTCTAATCAGCTTACATCATACATACAGCGACGATTCTGTTGCACGAACCCTCCCACCTTTCACAGATTGATAGGGCCTGCACGCACTCGGATGTGATATTGCAAGGTAGAAGGTGAGTTAGTGGAAGAGGGCAGAGCTATACGAAAGAGCCTTATAAATGTCACACACTGGCAAACCGGAAATATAACCCGATGTGCTACTGAAGTCAGTACGTTTTACAACAGTCGCGGAATAAGTGAGGAATACGATAAAAGGAAAGTCCACTATTGATGTTAGATGTCAAACGTATTAAACCTTTTTTGTGTCTTCAGTCCTGCAAAAATCTGAGTCTACACACGAAGTGTTTGGCGTCTAATTGGAAAGAAGATATGAAGCCTATGTCCAGATAGGAGAATTAACAAGATAGAACATTATACACTTCCTAAGTTACAAGGAAGAAAATCCACGTCCGCAAATGTACATGTCTGTGACGCAGCATTTTATTCACCTGTTTATCAAGTTCAAACACGCACAAGTCGATTTGCACATATCTATATATAAAGTTCAAACCCCTCAAAAGCTTATCACCTGAGTCATTTTAAAGTACTCACAAGTTGATTCGTCTATACATCAACTTCAAATCCCTCGATAGCTTAATGCCAGAACCAAGTTTAGTTACTCAATGCATCAATGAATGACGTGTCCTCATCTACTCATACCGTGTATTGCAGGACGTAAATTCATTCAATCAAGCTTCATAGCACGAAATGCACTTGTTACCAGAAGATCATTAAGTGATGAGCTCCATCTAGTCAGTGCTTTTTCACGATCAGACAGTTGTGACGTTATTAGTCGCTCCCCTTCTCGTATTTTCTCTCTTTCTCCCATTATCCTCTTATTTCTCATTTTCGGATACAGAAATATGTGACCAGTCAGTTGTTTACACCTCTTCCTAAAATTATTTGTCATCTCTGTTTTCCTGATCATCCCTGCTGAGAGAGTAGACAAATGGTGTAATAGTGACCGACATTCATTTGGTAAAATTCTCTTGTACCAGACATTGGCGCGCCGGATTAACACGAAGATTGCCCCGCGAGCTTGGTTATCGCTAATATGGCTATTGTAACTTCCTAGTTTTTTTCGTGGATAGAACACAACCCAGATGGTCACACAATGAATGTTTGTTTGCACAGGTACAGGGCAGTAAATTATCCACGTGGTGACCTATTACAGACACACACTTAAGAGACGGAATGTTGTATTAAGTTTCCAGGAAGACATTATTTGTGATAATGTAGGGAGTCTTGAGTGTAAACAGTGCCAATAATCGACGGAAATCGTGGGACGAAATTTGCAATATAATCTGACACTTTTGCCGGTTTATTCATTCATTCATTCATAACCCTCCACTCCCAAAGGAGCATAGGCCTTCAACAAACACATGCCAAGTCCTCCTGTCCCGTGCCATCATCTCAAGTTCTTTCCATGTTCTCCTCATCATTTTCACCTCTGTTTCCAACTCTCTTCTCCATGTACTTCTTGGTCTTCCTCTGCCTCTCTTGCCCTGGGGGTTCCAGAACAAGGACTGCCTTGTAATGCTATGAACAGGTTTCCTCAGTGTGTGTCCTATCCATCGCCATCGTCTTCTTCTCATCTCTTGTTCCACTGGCACTTGTCTAGTTCTTGTCATCAGTTCCACGTTGGTAACCTTGTCATACCATTTTAATCCCTCTATTCTACGCAAGCACCCATTTATGAAAGTCTGTAGCTTTTTGGTTGTTGTCTTTGTTGTTCTCCATGTCTCAGAGCCATACAATAGGACTGACTTCACATTTGAGTTGAAGATTCTTATTTTCGTGTGGTATCCGATTTCTCTTGATCTCCATATATTTCCCAATGCAATGAAAGCTCCTCTTGCCTTTTGTATTCTTATTTTGATATCGCTGTCTGTCCCTCCAACTTTGTCTATATTACTGCCAAGATATGTGTATGATTCTACATCTTGAATTGGTGTTTCTTCAAGTTCAACCCTGTTATCATTACCTGCATTTATTCTCATTATTTTTGTCTTTTCCCTGTGTATTTTCAGACCCAATTGCTGTGACCTCTCATCGAGTGTTTTCAATTTGTCCTGCATCTGATTACGGTTATGGGACAGAAGAGCCAAGTCATCAGCAAAATCCAGATCATCCAACTGCTTAGTCAGAGTCCACTGGATTCCATTTCTGTTGTGTGTTGTCGATGATCTCATAACCCAATCTATTGCCAGCAAGAAAAGAAATGGAGACAAGAGGCATCCCTGTCGCACTCCTGTTCTTATCCCAAACGGTTCTGTAAGCTGTCCTTCGTGAAGAACTCTGCATGTCATGTCTTCATATGTTTTCTTTATTAAATTAATGATCTTCAGGGGAACTCCATAATGCCTCATCAATTTCCAAAGTGATTCTCTGTCTACACTGTCAAGTGCCTTTTCGTAGTCCACAAATCCGATGTATAGTGGTGAATTCCATTCCAGACTTTGTTCAACTATTATTCTCAAAGTGGCTATCTGGTCTGTACATGATCTGTTTTGTCGAAAACCTGCTTGTTCATCTCTCAGTTTCTTGTCTATGGACTCTTTTAATCTCTCAAGGATAATCCTGTTTAACACTTTTCCTGGCACTGATAGTAACATTATTCCTCTATAATTTGTGCACTCTTGTAAATTTCCCTTCTTAGGCAACTTAACCAGATATCCTTCCTTCCATTCTGCTGGTATCTCTTCCTTTTCCCAGACTTTACCAAGTAATTTATATAACATCTCTGTAGCCGTGTCGATATCTGCTTTGATGGCCTCTGCTGGAATGCCATCAGGTCCAGACGCTTTTCCCTCTCTTAGAAGCTTTATGGCTTTCTTTATTTCTTCCTTCGTTGGTCTTTCACCGTTAATTTGTAGCTCTTCTTCTGCTGGTTGGATGTCCGGCGGGTTTTGTGGAGCTGGTCTATTGAGAAGGTCCCCAAAATATTCTGTCCACCTCTTCATTTGCTCTTGTATATTGCTGAGCAGTTTCCCATTCTTGTCTTTTATGAGGCAACTTGTTTGCTTGTATTTCCCTGTTAGCTTCTTTGTGCTGCTATACAGTTCTCTCACTGGGAAATTCACCTCGTCAAGACGACAGCCAGCTAGCCAGAGTAAGGAATAGGATCGGAATTCCATTTATTGGACCGGACCTTGTTTGAGCATCTTGTGGACTTATATCCCAGGAAAACTCTACCTACACTAACACGAAAAGCAAGAATCCTAGGAATCTGAAACACAGAGTGGGACAAAAGTAATACCACAGACCGCGCGTAGGAGGCATCTTAAACAAGTTGCCGTAAATATTTCTCTGAGATAGGAGTCAGTATTTCCAAAGAGATTCTGGGTCGGTGATGAGAGTGCTATCTCTGGAACAAAGTGTGTGGTATAAGTGGCCTGCTGTCAACGCTAGACACCATCATCAGACGGGTCTTGAAGACGCTGGACCAGCTTCGTGATTACTCTCTGATATTTCTTGAAACGTTTCACAACCTCCAGACTTAACAAGTGACAAGAGTGAATCAGTCCATAACCTGCAAAAAACCAAACATCAGCTGGAGCAGAAACCAACAAACTTAATGGCAGCTAAGTACAAACTTAAAAGCTGTCAAGTGAAGTTTCCGACAATTCCCTCAATATCATAACATCACCCTGTGATGATTACTTTAAAAAAAAAAATCATGTATTTTACACTGTTAAATATACATGATTATTAAATTTGTTATTTGTATATTTACAAATTTATAGTTGATTTAATTCTTTTGAGTGTATTGCATGCGTATGTTTCAGTCACTTTAAATACACTTAAAATAGAGCTACTAAATTAAGATTTGGCTGAATTAAATCAGTTGGGGGGCTTGAACGAGCTAAATCATAAAATATATCTCTTCACAAAGGTTGTCGGGCAGATAATAAATTAACTGTGCTAAGACACATTCAGCATTGTTCTTGATTTCTGAATATCTTATGAATACTCCCTCAAGGTAGAAGCATCATCATCCTTCTATTTACATCTCTGCCAAGAGTAATCTTGTGCGAAGGTAGATACATTTGAAGACCCACATTAGATACTCTAGGTTTTGGCCATTGCTGGACCATCAATGCAGAGCAAGGGGAGTAAATCCCGTGACAACAGTAGTCAGTTTTCTGAGACAAATGTCAGAAGTGTGTCTACGCTAGAGAGATTTCCAAGCGCTGAGTGACATTACCTCTTACAAGTTCTCACTGTTAACATGCACAAGTTTCAGCAATAAGTACTCGCCTTGGTGATAACCCACTCAGTGAAACAAATATACGCACTGGACAGTCGGTGCATACAGTGTAATCATACAGTGGAGGACATTTAGAAGACTTATGGATAGAGTAGATTGTCATCAGTGTAGTAACACTTAATATATCTCATCATCATTTCACTATTTACCTAGCTCCACTATCGTATTTAATTATCTACATTTTTACACTTCATCTGTGAATTGTATTTCACAATCAACCTTTTTACTTTCTACTAACCCTATAAATGTCGCATCCCGAAAGATATCTTCTATGGACAACTGACAGATGGCAAAAGAACAGTTGGACGACCGCAGCTGCAGTTCAAAGATGTTTGCAAGAGAAACATGAGGGCACTGGACATAAATCCAGCAACCGGGAAGGATGAAGCTGCTGATCTCTACGGCGCCACCTCAGATTTGGTGAAAAGAAGCTCTCACGGCAAGCAGAAGAGAGGAGAAAACGTTGAAAGTAACACCAGACAAATAAGCAGATGAGGGCTGTCAACTTAGGGGCACATTCCCATAGTCAGTTATGACTGAAGGGGCTATTAATATTATTTTGATAAGTGTTTATTTAACAAAAAAACCTTTAGTGTGTTTATCATTAATTCGTTATTAATTGGCATTACTCGTACTGTTTGATTTAAGTATTTACCTATAGGCAAAATTCTTCATTTGGTAGGATAAGGGCTCTTTCGTTATCGAGAGCTAAGGGAAGAAGTTAATGTTATAAAGAAACAGAAGACTCTTCGTGATTTATTAGAAAACAGGGAGCCGCGCTAGCGTAGTGGTTACAACACCGCTCTGGCGACCGGGTGATACAGGATCAAACCCGGGCGACGGCATTTGAGGATTTTTTCGTCGACCGGGATTTGGACTGGATTAACTCGAGACCTGGCGAGGACATTTGAAGGAGTGTCGTCGACCAGGGACTGGCGGCTCCTGAGCCGACCCAGCTGCAATGGGTACCTCCGAAATCGGCGAGTATTTGCCTGAATGGCGAGGGACACCTGTCTCTGTACAAGAAATAAAGGGATACTCACGTAAAATCAATGTCAGGTTAGACATAAAAAAAAAATAATAACCTGAGATTTCGCCTCGAGTATTAGCGGGCGAACGCAAAAAAAAAAAAAAAAAAAAAAAAAAAAAAAAAAAAAAAAAAAAAAAAAAAATTAGAAAACATTATCTAGTGTAGAACATTCGCCTGCTCTTCTTCTTGTCCTTATCTCGACTAGATTTCTTACTTTCTTAACGAGTCAATTTCTGGACACATTCTTGGCAAGATTCAATAGGCCAAACCCAGCATACTGTAGCGGTACGAAAATTGTATAAAACTGTACGACGACATTTTAGAATAATTTTTCAAGCGTGGGACATCAAGAGTTGTGAAACATAATCTTCGTCAAACAATTCTTTCGCATTCTTTGGGATGTTTTATTTCATCCCCCGAATTCAGAAAAGATCGGAAGTCGAAGCAGGAGAGCTGGTAAAAGAGAGTGCATGCGTAGAACTCAGTGCAGCATCAATAGTTGCTATAATACATAAACGAAGACAATATTCAAACAAAAAAATTTAAGAAAAATAATGTTCAGGTGTGGATGGGCCCAACTATCTCCTACGAACGAGCCGCCACTGGTTATTGATGTAATGTTGACTAACACACACGAACTGTAATAGTTATTGATGTAATGTTGATTCTTGTTTGTTTCTATGTTAATATAGTAACACATCGATTTAGAAAACAACCAATACAGCTAGATAGAAAGTGAAGATGGATATGACACGCCGTTAGGAAACAGCCAACCAGTATAGCCGGATATGGCCGTGACTGGAGCCCACAACGGAGGAGAAAAGAAGGACCAATAAAAATTTGTAAGGAAAAAAAGGGAGCCGCGCTAGCGTAGTGGTTACCACCCTGCGCTGGCGATCGGGTGATCCAGCTTCGCGCCCTGGCGAGAACATTTGGGTGAGTGTCTTCGACCGGGACTTAGACTGGATTAATTCGAGTCCTGGTGAAGACATTTGAAAGAGTGCCTTCGACCGGGAACTGGATTAGCCTGAGCTGCTCCTGAGCATAAACCCTCTGTGCATGGAAAGGAGCGGAGATGGCACGGACATCTGGCTCCTGACCGGGTGGGAAGGAAAGTCCACAGGCTCCCAAGCTTCGCAATGCCATGAAATTTGTTTCATGTCATTGGGCCGAAGGGCTGAAGCCCAAGTGCCGCTGGATAGAAAAAAAAGTAGGGGGAAAAAACTTTGGAAACCGAAACTGATGTACCTGGCCAATCAAGGGAAAGTTCCTAAACCTGCCGGTTATGGGTTGGTTTAGGCACCCGGCCAATCATGGGCAAGCTGAATGAAATACTCGACCAATCGTTGGTCTGAGCTGCATGAGACAACCCAGAATAGAAATGCGTAGCGGGACCCAAAGTTGCAGCAATAGAGAATGCAGTCAGCGACCCATAGCTTGACTGCTTGCATCAGGGTCAGTGAACCAGAGCTGACCAAGACCCTACTCCACCTCCACGTGGTGGTCCTGGAAACAGGCTGCATCACTGCAGTCTGGCTGAGCTTGTAGGAATCGCAGAGGGAAGGAAAACCCGGTCCCCAAAAATGCCGTGCTGAAGTCGGATGTGTCGACCGAAAGGTGCAGATATCACAGCTTCGGCGTAAACAGACACAACGCAACCAACGTCCTTTTCAGGACGAACGAGGAAGAAGGAAGAAGAAGAAGAAGAAATGCGTAGCGAGCAACAGTTACAGCCCAAAGTTCCTCGGGGAACGAATTGATTGCTGTAAACATGATTTACCAAAGGGTTAGGTGCCCAAGAAAAGAGATGAATAAACAACATTATTGTAGGATCATAACTCCGTCACTCTTTTTTATGTTTGCACTTCTGCGTGTATTTGTTTTGTTTTTTTCCCTTTCTGAGACCTTGTACCAAACTGCGCTAAATTTTTTTTTTTTTTTAACATTGCAGAACATGTGCATAAAAAAAGAATTAGATTTCAGAAAGAAGTTGAATACATACAGCCTAAACCCAGCAGTACAACTTTCCGAAGCTTATTTTCAAGAAAAGAGAACAGGGAACTTGCTGCAAGTCGAGGGAGACGGGGAAGTCTGCACCCAGGAAAAGAAAGGATCGTGGAAGAACCTCAGAGCTGTTTGTGCTGTGTAAGAGATACAACTATTTGGGTCCTTACATTATAGTTTACACTGACTTGAAGCAAGGAAATCCTGCAGACACGACTGTAGATCCGTACATAAATCTTGAAACCCAACATGTATTACATTCTCAGACTTGCAGTATACACAGCTTATATCCTCCTCGACTAACAAACAACATATGTGACTTACGAACACTAGTACTTACGATGTTATCCAAGTAATCCTATTATAGCACAAAACACTCATGTTTCATTATTTATTACAGCGAAGTGCTGCACGGAGCAGTAATTTTTCTGTTATAATTTGTGTGTTGCATTATTAAACCAATGAGTAAAATTAGTTAAAAATATGCTGTATAACAAAACAGACCAGCACATTTTAGCTTTCGGGCATGTTAACTGTTAAAATATCCTTATGGTTCATACAGTATAAGATGATTTCCGATTTACGACCTTACTACGGGTTCGTTGGTGCAGAACCCCATCGTAAGTCGACACAGTCTATATGTGTAGATAATAGCCCCTTCAGTCATAAATGGCTATGTGAATGCGCTACTGAAGTGACAGTCACCAGCTGCTTTTTTTTCCCCTGGTGTTCCTTTCGACGTTTTCTTTTCTCTTCTGCTTGTTGTGATAGCTTCTTTTCACCCAATCTGAGCTGGTGCCGTAGAGATCATCGTCACTTGGTGAGATCGGCAGCTTCATTCCTGTCGTGAAATATTCTAATCCCCATATATAAATTAAAACGTAAATGTAAAGCCTAACAAATAAATTTAATAAAAGGAAAGAAGAATGGTAAAGAACAGTGCTGTCACAATGACTGTACTCGAAATCCCCCTTGTTTTCTCCTGCGTCTGCAAATTGTAACGTTTCACGTTGATAGTAAAAGCCTTCTGAAGCATACACGCGTTTCCCCAACACAATAAAATATGTACTCCATTTCTAAGAAAAACCTTGAGATACGCAAGATGACCTAGATTTGAGATTCCATTCATGTCTTTTTATACACTACGTTACCTAAAACGAAAGACAGATGGACTAAAGATAGAAAGAAGGGAGGGCTGAAAGCAGGGACACATGCAACACTAAACACGCGTCGCGCGATACACAATTGCTGCCATCACGCGTGTAAGGCCACATGCACTAGCTTTTTTCAAATCGACAGTGATAAAAACACTACCCATACCAGAGTTAGGTTTTAAAATCCTGAAAAACGCTTATTAGGAAATATGACATTATACTGGTTTACGTTTGAAAACATTACAGTACCCAGACACCACATCGTTTTCGAAGTAAACAGGAGGTAGAAGAAAGTGCATATTTTGAACGCAGCCACTTAGCTCCTTTAAATTTGTATATTTGGGTTCCTTAGGACTTGCTGACAAAAAATATGTTAAACGTTACGCAAATAGTCTAGGAATTACCAAATTATAGCCAAAAGAAATAGTGAGGGATGTCAGACAACACCCAAATCAGAATCGCTCAGTGGCAGATTTTCACCCCACCATTGTACGGGAAATAGGCTGACATGTTACCTCCTATTTGATTGGCGGAAAATAAATGTAAGGCTAAACACGATTAGTCTGACTATAAATACTACTTCTTTGTTGTTAGGGGAAACGTGAGTAGGAGTACTTTTTTGAAAAGCTGTGTAAACATGGCATGATTGGTTAGACCTGCCAATATAGTCAATTAGAGGCGTCAGGTCAACACCACATTTGCAAATAAACTTACTACAGAATCAGTGCGTTGAGCACCAGTGCATATTTTGCTAAATAAAAGCCTGGGACATCGGCAGATCGAAATTGTGCTATATTCATTGCCGGTCAACGTAATTCTGTGTTATTTCCATGAATTGTGGGACTGTGGTCCTAAAGCTATTGAGCAGTACCTGGTCAGAGCTTTGCTGAATCCAGAGGCGGACAGCATACTCCTTGGTCCATATAGCAAACAGTGAGGTGTCTCCAGAATACAGGGGAGCAATCGAGCAGAGGAGTCTTTTCCTGCCGCCATCACGAAAGTTAAGCCTATGTGGCCAGCTGAGCTCAACATTATGTAACCCCATCTTAAACTAACATTGTATAAAAATAAGAGGGGAAATTAATTGTTTTAATGAACGGAACTGAGAACATCTCCAATACTAGTTCCAACAGAAATAAACACTTGAAGTCATGATGACAAATACCAAAATAGCTTGAAAAAACAACACAAGTATTACCTCATATTACCACTACACAACTGACACACATAGGATAAGATTAATAAAATATGTCACTACAAGATTCATATTGATAAATTCTGTACATATAACTTGTAATTAAAAGTGATTGTGATTCCTGGTTTACTTTGTATTTGAATCAGGACACATATATATTAATGAAAAGTGCTTAATACATATTGATATTTGAAAACACTGACTAACAAAAAAAAATTTTTTTTTTCTTTCTCTAACATTTCTATGTTTTTTTGGTCAATTTTAATGCGCTGTTTTTAAATCTGCAAACCGTTTTTCTCTATCAGGTCGGGATATCTAGAAATACGCAATTGAAGTTTTTTAACAATGCATACAGTATTACAACATCATTTGTACAAGAAGTATAACAGTTATGTAGGCTTTAATTTCTTTGCAGTCGACTTTTGTCGGTGAATGGCATGTGGTACATCGCGATGAAGCATCCAACAATAATCGGCAAGCATGGTCACACTCCACCGTCCTTGATAACGTGACTCCATTACGGCGATATCTTGATGGAATCGTTCTCCATGTTCATCGCTGACTTTGCCAAGGTTGTCAGGGAAAAATTCAAGATGCGAATCGAGCAAATAGATTTTGAGGGACATGTTACAGCCCATAATTCTGTATGCATCTATGCACTGCTTAACAATATGCACATAGTCGACAGATTTGTGATTTCCCAGAAAGTTATCGACGATCGATTTGAATGCCATCCATGCGCGAAGTTCACTACCATGTAACAAGTTCTCGAATTGTTTGTCTGCAATAACTTTCCTAATCTGAGGTCCTACAAAGATACCTTACTTTATCTTTGCATCGCTAATTTGCGGAAACTTTTGTCGAAGATAAGTGAAAGCTTTGCTCGTTTTATCTAACGCTTTTAGGAAATTCTTCACGAGCCCCAACTTTATATGTAACGGTGGTAAAATGATGCTGTCTTTGTTAACTAATGGCTCATGTATTACATTTTTATGCCCGAGCTGCATACGATCTCTGATAGGCCACACCTTTCTTGCATAATGTTCCTGTCTGTTGCGGCTGTCCCATTCACATAGGAAGCAACAAAATTTAGTATACCCAGTCTGCGTGCCCGTGAGAATTGCAATGACCTTTAGGTCTCCACAAATCCGCCATTGGTAGTCATTGTACTTTATTTTTGCCAAAAGTATAGCCATATTGTCATAAGTTTCTTTCATATGAACAGAGTAGGCGACTGGAATTGATGAAAATAAATTTCCATTATGCAATAACACGGCTTTTAGACTAGTCTTGGAAGAGTCGATGAAAAGTCGCCATTCGTTGACTATGTGCTCATGACCAAGGTGCACCATTAGACCTTTTACATCTTTGCAATAGCAAATGTCATCATCCATCTCAAAGTATTGAACAAGTTCTCTGTGTCTATGACGAAATTTAGATATCGGAGTATTGGGCGCTAAAAGATTCCACTCTTTGAGTCGCGAACCGAGTAATTCCGCTTGTCCTTTGGTGAGAGCGAGATCACGTATTAGATCTGAAAGTTCTGAATGGTTAATTAAGTGAACACCATCATTCACCGGTATATAATCCGAGTCAGAATTAGTTTCTAAAGCAGGTAAACTATCACTTTCTGATGGTTCATTCACGTCCAACGGATATTGTTCTGGTGGAACTGGGATCGGACACGTGATTGGATCATGAGGCACTGGTTTCGAACCCGATTCAATATTTGGATAAACCACAGACTTTCTAGTTTTAAAAGTGAAACCATAGATATTTGTCAAGCAGAAGTAACAATCAGTAGCGTGATTTGTCGGTTCACGCCATATTACTGGCACTCCAAAAGGCATCGACTTATGCTTCGGCGATTTTAGTAACCAACCTGCCAATGTATTTGCACAAGTCGAACAAACTGCATTTGGCATCCAAGATTTATTTGCATCATCAACTTTCGAATCGAAATAAAGTTCATATGCTTTCTTTAGCAATGTTGTAAAGTTTTTCTGGTGAACACGATCGGTAAAATATCCGTACACGTAACAGAACAGATCAGCCGAATTTCTACAACTTCTAGAAGCCATATTTCACTCATAATTATTTTAAAATACAGTAACTATTTGAAATATAGCGTAACATATGTCATGCATCTTTTAGCAGTATAAAAAGTAGAATTATTTTGCATTTTATTAATTTTTAAAAAGTTATATAGTAAAAAGGAAACGGAGCAAATAACGGTTTCCCAAAAATATATTTATTCACAAATATCTTAAGAACCCGACGTGATAGAGATAAACGGATTTCCAATTTGAAATCAGCGCAAGAAACTGACCTAAGAACACTTATTCTTATATAAGAAAGAAAAATGTTGTTTGTCAGTGAAATTTACCAGTGACTCATTTAAGATAGTCTTATAGAATGGTACATGTGTGTGAGTGTCACAGTGTTGTCAAGTGTGGTGGAATAAATTGACTTGTTTGTCTGTTGTTGTTGTGACTTACACTTCATCATATACATACCCTAGACATTCAACGTAGTCATCACTATATTCAAGAATAATTCTGACTGAGGTATAAATATGTGGTAGCAAGTAAGGTCATCTATAATACACTACCCTTATTAGATATAGATACCTTCACAGCTGATCTCAGTCAGTACACTAAGTCCCCTATAAATATTTATATATCCCACTTTACCACATATATTGGGGTCTCGCTCTCGGGATTTTGAATCTTTCCCTATTAAAAATATTGGGGTTAATTCACTTCAGGGAATAATAGAAATAAAAAAAGTATCCTTGGGTGAAAATAAATAAGGTTGAGCTCTCAGTGCCTGTAGTGTCCTTAGATAAATATTGATAGATTGAATTGTTACATTTGCATGATAGACAATGGCCGACTTGGCAAAATTTCGATCTGCTGCTGTACAGACTGCGAAAGAGTTAGGAATGGACGGGCAAATTATGATTTCTTATGTCACTGCTGAATGTGACAAATATATTGAACGGGAAGAAAGAAGATTGGAAAAAGAGGCCGAAAGAAGGTTAGAGGCTGAGACTAAGAGGCTGCAATTTGAGGCTGAGGCTGAGGCTAAGAGGTTGCAGATTGAGGCTGAGGCTAAGAGGTTGCAGATTGAGGCTGACAAAGAGGCTAAAGCATTGGAAGCCGAGGAAAGAAGACAGGCTGCAGAAAGAGAAGAGAAGAAATTAGCGGCAGAAAGAGAAGACAAGAGATTAGCTGCAGAAAGGGAAGCAGAAGATAAAAGATTACAAAGGGAACACGAGTTACGACTAAGGGAGTTTGAGTTTCAAGGCCATGCTCCTGAAAATGGTGCCAGTCCCTTTACCTCTGATGCCACTGCTAGCCAGGGAGCCTCAACCTCAGCTATGAATTTTCATTTAGATCATTTCGTTGAGAAAGACGATGATATTGAGAGCTATCTAAATAGATATGAACTATTAGCTACCACATATGTGTTAGAGAGAGAAAGGTGGAGCTTAAAGTTATCTCAAGGACTTCGTGGGGCAGCTTATGAAGTTTTTGCTAAAATGAGCAGAGGTGATCAGGAAAATTATGACATGCTAAAGCAGGCTCTTTTGTTAAGATATGAAAAGAACACAGAATTTTATAGAAAAAAATTTAGGAATGCTAACCTACTGTCAGGAGAAACCTACCACCAGTTCTCTGCACGAATAGAGACATACTTGGAGAAATGGACTTCTCTGGGGAAAACCCAAGATCTTAAGGAAATGATCCTTATAGAACAACTAAGAGAGTCCATGGCTCCAGACCTGAGAACGTTTCTCATGGAACAAGGTGCAGAGAGGCTGGGTGAGTTGCTAAATGTTGCTAAAAGGTATCAAGCAGCTCAGGCAGAGGTATCAGGTAATAAGAAGAAACAGATGGATAATTTTAGGGCACCACAGGACTTTAATAAATTTGATCCTAGAGATCAAAACAAAGGTAAGCACCAGTTTGATAGGCCACGGTATGACAATAAAAATAAAACCCCACAATTCGATGAAAGGAAATATGATGAAAGAAAATCTTTCAACCAAGGGAAAAGGTGGTGTAAAAATTGTCAGATGGACAACCATGACACTGACCGTTGCAGAAGGAAACCTGTGTTTTTAGCCACCCTTCAGGTCAGGTCGACCTCAAGACAGGAGGAGGATATTATGTTGGATACCACTCCAGAAGAGATGAGGAAGGCACAGGCTGGGGATAAGACCCTCAAGCCTTGTTTCAGGAAATTGTCAATTGGTCATACAACTCCAGGCAAGGGAAATTTTTACATGAAAAACAAGTTGATGTATAGGAAGACTGGAGCTAGATCCAAAGGTCAGGGACAGCTGGTACTTCCTAAAAGATATAGGGCAGAATTAATAAGGAGCCTACATGTGAAACCAGATGGGGACCATGAGAAGATAGGTACCATCATCCAAAAGGTGGCTCACAATTATTATTGGCCCAAGGCCAGATGGGACATTGAGAATTTTGTAGAAAGGTGTAGCATAGCACATGAGGAAACACCCACAAGTGGGAACATGGATCAGGACCTGGACACGCCACGGGGCAACATTAGGCCTGACAATAAAAAGGAATATAAATTTGATAAAGTGGACCAAAGGGAATGGGAAGCCCCTTTTCACGGACAAGCTTCACTTAACTGTTTTACAATGGCCACTATGCGGAGAGTGCAAAAAGATGTCTTACCCCAGGATGAGCCGAAAATATCTCAATCGGACTTAAACAAACTGGAGGAAGAGGATGTAGAGAGGAAATCTCTCATCAAGAATTTTAAGTGGGGAGAAAGCCCCAAAAGAAAAATTGGTAGCGGTCGTTTTGTGCATGAAAATTCTGGGAAGAAAAATCATCACTATAGCGCTTCTAGTGGAAGAGACCATACCGGTGCATGGACAAATATGTCCACAAAATTAAAGGTCCATATGTAACGCTGTTAAGAACGTGGACTGATGAAAAAGCAGAGGAAAATATTACATCCTCATACCAATATGTGAATGAGCTGACCACTCGTTTAAAAACTGGCTGGAAACTTGCCAATGAAAATTTGAAACAAGCCAGGAAGAAACATGCTGCCTATTATAACAGGAAAGCGAAAGACAGAGATTTGGCTGTGGGAGAGAAGGTACTGCTTCTTCTCCCCGGTAGTCAGAATAAGTTACAAATTGGATGGCAAGGTCCATATACAGTTCTAGAGAAGGTGTCTAGAACAAATTATAAGATAGATAAGAAGGGGAAAGAAAAAATCTATCATGTGAATCTCCTGAAGAAATATTTGGAAAGAGAACATCAGGAAGAGACACACTTGTTGACCTTGTCCATTGCCATGGAGATGAAAAAGGAACCACTTTCATCATTTGAATATCCATTACACCCCTGTGAGACAGCGGCACAGGTGAAAATCAGTACACATTTAACGAAAACTCAGAAAGAGAGAGTGCAACAGGTTCTAGATACTCATACAGAGGTGTTAACAGACCGACCTGGGCATACAAACTTATTGGAATATGATATGAAACTGATAGACCCCACACCTGTCTGTATGAAACCATATTCGATTCCTTTTGCTAAGGAGAAAGCTTTGAAGGAAGAGATAAACTATTTGTTGAAGGAAGGAATTATTTCGCACAGTGAATCTTCATATAGTTCCGGTGTTGTACTCTTAAGGAAGCCCCCTGGAGAACATAGACTCTGTATAGATTACAGGAGACTGAATGCTATTACAAAAGGACAGGTGGATCCATTGCCGGATACAAATCAGTTGTTTGCCAGGCTAAATAAAGCTAAATATTTCTCAAGGGTGGATCTGAGTAAAGGCTACCATCAGATTCCAGTAAAACCTGAGATCAGACAAAATTGTTGGATGTAAACATTTCGGAGGAACGTAATGAATCCCTGATTTGCCTCTTTGATTGAGGATATTCCGAATGTTTCATACAGGCTAATAAGAAGATTATGGGATCCCCTACGAAAACTCTGCTATCACCAGGTATATGTTATCTCCTCATAACGTACATTTTGAGGAAAATCTAATGTTCTCTGGACATGTCATTGCGCAGACTCAGAGAAGAGAAATGGTGAATACGCGTTGTGAAGCAGCATTAAGACAAGCAGTCACACTTGCGGCTGTTCAGTAACATAACTGAAAGATATTATTGGTTGTAGAGGTCAGAGGCAGATTTCATGAGTAGTGCTTACTCTGAATGGACCCAACTACATAAAACCATGATAGCACAACAGCAGAGTAAAGTCAAGTTGACTTACATTTATCTATGTGTATATAGAATAAAGGACTGACATAAGATGTCTGTTTTAAGAGGGGAGATGTCGTGAAATATTCTAATCCCCATATATAAATTAAAACGTAAATGTAAAGCCTAACAAATAAATTTAATAAAAGGAAAGAAGAATGGTAAAGAACAGTGATGTCACAATGACTGTACTCGAAATCCCCCTTGTTTTCTCCTGCGTCTGCAAATTGTAACGTTTCACGTTGATAGTAAAAGCCTTCTGAAGCATACACGCGTTTCCCCAACACAATAAAATATGTACTCCATTTCTAAGAAAAACCTTGAGATACGCAAGATGACCTAGATTTGAGATTCCATTCATGTCTTTTTATACACTACGTTACCTAAAACGAAAGACAGATGGACTAAAGATAGAAAGAAGGGAGGGCTGAAAGCAGGGACACATGCAACACTAAACACGCGTCGCGCGATACACAATTGCTGCCATCACGCGTGTAAGGCCACATGCACTAGCTTTTTTTCAAATCGACAGTGATAAAAAACACTACCCATACCAGAGTTAGGTTTTAAAATCCTGAAAAACTCTTATTAGGAAATATGACATTATACTGGTTTACGTTTGAAAACATTACAGTACCCAGACACCACATCGTTTTCGAAGTAAACAGGAGGTAGAAGAAAGTGCATATTTTGAACGCAGCCACTTAGCTCCTTTAAATTTGTATATTTGGGTTCCTTAGGACTTGCTGACAAAAAATATGTTAAACGTTACGCAAATAGTCTAGGAATTACCAAATTATAGCCAAAAGAAATAGTGAGGGATGTCAGACAACACCCAAATCAGAATCGCTCAGTGGCAGATTTTCACCCCACCATTGTACGGGAAATAGGCTGACATGTTACCTCCTATTTGATTGGCGGAAAATAAATGTAAGGCTAAACACGATTAGTCGGACTATAAATACTACTTCTTTGTTGTTAGGGGAAACGTGAGTAGGAGTACTTTTTTGAAAAGCTGTGTAAACATGGCATGATTGGTTAGACCTGCCAATATAGTCAATTAGAGGCGTCAGGTCAACACCACATTTGCAAATAAACTTACTACAGAATCAGTGCGTTGAGCACCAGTGCATATTTTGCTAAATAAAAGCCTGGGACATCGGCAGATCGAAATTGTGCTATATTCATTGCCGGTCAACGTAATTCTGTGTTATTTCCATGAATTGTGGGACTGTGGTCCTAAAGCTATTGAGCAGTACCTGGTCAGAGCTTTGCTGAATCCAGAGGCGGACAGCATACTCCTTGGTCCATATAGCAAACAGTGAGGTGTCTCCAGAACACAGGGGAGCAATCGAGCAGAGGAGTCTTTTCCTGCCGCCATCACGAAAGTTAAGCCTATGTGGCCAGCTGAGCTCAACATTATGTAACCCCATCTTAAACTAACATTGTATAAAAATAAGAGGGGAAATTAATTGTTTTAATGAACGGAACTGAGAACATCTCCAATACTAGTTCCAACAGAAATAAACACTTGAAGTCATGATGACAAATACCAAAATAGCTTGAAAAAACAACACCAGTATTACCTCATATTACCACTACACAACTGACACACATAGGATAAGATTAATAAAATATGTCACTACAAGATTCATATTGATAAATTCTGTACATATAACTTGTAATTAAAAGTGATTGTGATTCCTGGTTCACTTTGTATTTGAATCAGGACACATATATATTAATGAAAAGTGCTTAATACATATTGATATTTGAAAATTTACCAGTGACTCATTTAAGATAGTCTTATAGAATTGTACATGTGTGTGAGTGTCACAGTGTTGTCAAGTGTGGTGGAATAAATTGACTTGTTTATCTGTCTGTTGTTGTTGTGACTTACACTTCATCATATACATACCCTAGACATTCAACGTAGTCATCACTATATTCAAGAATAATTCTGACTGAGGTATAAATATGTGGTAGCAAGTAAGGTCATCTATAATACACTACCCTTATTAGATATAGATACCTTCACAGCTGATCTCAGTCAGTACACTAAGTCCCCTATAAATATTTATATATCCCACTTTACCACAATTCCTCCAGGTTGCTGGATTTATGTCCAATGCCCTCACGTCTCTCTTGCGCACACCTTTGAACCTCTGTTGCGGCCGCCCAACTGTTCTTTTGCCATCTGCAATTTCTCCGCTGAAGATATCTTTCGGGATGCGACCATCTTCCATTCGGCGGACATGACTAAGACAGCGTAGTCTGCGCTGTCTAAGCAGTGTATACATGCTTTGATGGCCAACACGTGACAGCACCTCGACATTTGTCACTTTGTCTTTTCACAAAATACCAAGGATGTGGCGTAGTCACCGTAGATGGAAGGTATTGAGCCTTATTTCTTGCTTAGCATAGGTTGTCCGTGTCTCACTGCCATATATAAGTGTGCGGCTGACGCAGGTACTATATACTGAAGTTTTGGTCTTCAGTGTGAGTTTGGAGTTTCCCAAACACGCGTTGTGAAGTGAGCAAACGTGGCTGATGCTTTGCCAATGCGGCTGTCAATTTCTGTGTCCAGAGAGAGTTTTTCGTTGAGGATAGACCCCAAATATGTGAAGTGGTGCATCACTGCCAATTCATAGTTATCGATAGTCATAATTGCAACATCCACATCTTGACCAAGCACATTTGTTTTCTTTAGACTTATTGTGAGGCCAAAGTCCTAGCATGCCTAGGTGAAGCGATTCATCAAGTTCTAAAGCTCATGATGACTTTGTGACGGTTGCAGCATCATCAGCGAATAACAAGTCTCTCATCATCGTATATATATATATATAAGATTACTCTTGGCAGTGATATAAATAGGAGTGTTATGCTCCTATTTTAGGATGTCTCACAAGGATTTTACGATCACAATGACACAAACAAACCAAGTTTCTCGGTTCTTGTAAAATTTGTATCCACCGCCCACTTCTGAAAGATAGGTATGTGCTGGGTATATGTCACGATGTCACACTTGTCTCGTATTTTTAATGAGTCCCTAGGCGAATGTAATTCAACAAACAGTTATGAGTATTCAAAATGTATCATTCGGGTGCAGACATCAACATCCAATTAAATCAACCAAGTTATCAACTCCAACTAAGGATTTATATTTGCATATATATATATATATATATATATAATATATATATATATATATATATATATAGATATATATATATATATATATATATATATATATATATATATATATATATATATATATATATATCTTCTTTGATCCTTAGCCGCCGACCGTCAAAGCAGTCAGTGGCCATTACGCCTGGTGGCGTCTTCTAGGGCAACAACACATTGATTCCACTTTGCTCGGTCGGCGGCCATCCTTCGTACAGTGCCCCAACCCTGGTTCATTCTTTGCATCTCAGCATCCACAGTCCTCCGCCAGGTTGTTTTTGGTCGGCCTCTCTTTCGTTTTCCTTCAGGGGTCCATAGCATAGCTGTTCTTGTGATGGCATCGGGGTCTCTTCTGAGGACATGGCCAACCCAGCTCCAGCGTCTGCCAGCTATGATGGTGTGCATGTCCTCTTGCTTGCTCCGAGTAAGCAGATCTTGGTTGGTGATGGTATTCGGCCAAAAGATTCGGAGAATTTTTCTTAGGCATGTTGTGTGAAAAGAGGACAATTTCGACATTTCCTTCTCTGTAACTTGTGGTAAAGTGGGATGATATAAATATTTATAGGGGACTTAGTGTACTGACTGAGATCAGCTGTGAAGGTATCTGTATCTAATAAGTGTGGTGTATTACAGATGACCTTACTTTGCTACCACATTTAGACCTCAGTCAGACTTATTCTGGAATATTGTGATGACTACGTTGAATGTCTAGGGTTATGATAGTGATGAAGTGTATGTTCACAACAACCAACAGACAGATAAACAACTTAATTTAATCCACAATACTTTACAACACTGTGACACTCACATACATAGAACACTTTATAAGACTATCTTAATAAGTCAAGTGTTAACTTTTAAAATATGTATTAATTCCTTTCAACAATAGATATCCTGATTCAACTACAAAGTGAACCAGGAATCACAATCAAATGTAATCACAAGTTGTATGTACACAATTTATAGATAGGATCTTTGTATTGACATATATTATTATTACATAACTGTCCCTCTTGATTTAATGTACAGTCAATTTTAGAGGGGGGTATACACAAGATTGAGCTGCTCTGGCCAACGAAATCTTAACTTCTGTGTGGGCGACAGGAAACAGTCTCCTCTGCTCGCTTGCTTCACCGTTTTCTTGAGAAACAACACTGGTCGATATCTTGAACAAGGAATGTGCTACCAGCCTCTGGATTCAGCAAAACTCAGACCAGGTGCTGCTTTAATACTTTAGTACCACGGTCCCTGAAACAAGAAGGTTGTACCTCCTACTTCAGAACTAATTTATAATCTATTTCCACACTGAAGCACAATACATAACAAACACAGAGTTCAGCGCTGTAGGCCAACTGTTAGCTTCTCATGTAACAATATACACCAGTATTCCTCTCCCTAATGGTTACAACGCCTCTGCAATTCCAGCATTAATTCCTTCTATTCAATAAGATAGGTGTCATAGTACTATTTGGCAATCCCATGCAGTTATACTCCTCTCCGACAAGTTTTGTTCATGGTGGAGCAATATCTAGGCTTTGCCTCATGTTTGCTACTGAACTACACACATACAGACATAAATTATAAATTCACATTCAATTTTCATCAAAAAGATATCAAATATGTCTAGCTTACCACAATTCAAGGAAATATTAAACAAGTACGTTGACTGGCGATGAGTTATGGCACAATTCCGATCTGCCTCTGTCCCAGGCTTTTATTAGAAAAATATGAGCTGGTTCTCAACGCACTTGCTTCTACAAAGTTTATTTTCAAAAAGTGGCCCTGAACTGACGCTCCTAATTGACTATATCAAATGGTCTAGCCAATGAGAGCATGTTTACAAAAGCATTTGAAAAAATGTACCCTTCCTACCGTTTCCATCAACAACCAAAAATAGTATTTGCAGTCGACTAATCATGTTTCGCCTTACATATAATTCTAGCCAATCAAATCGGATTTAACGTGGTGGCCTCATTTCCCCTAAAGCAGTGTCCAAACACGCCATTATGAGCAAATATGATCCTGTGTTGTCAGACAACACCACTATAGTATTTTGGCTATAATTTGTTAATTATTAGACTATTTGCTTAACACCTAACATATTCTTTGTCAGCAAGTCCTAAGGCACCCAAATATATAAGTTTAATGGAGCTAAGTGGCTTCGTTCAAAATATGTATTTTCTTCTACTACCCGTTCACTTCTATACGATGGGATGTCTTCTGTACTGTCAGGCTAATGTCAGGATTTCAGACGTAAAACAGTATTGTGTCATGTTTCCTAATACGCATTAAACATGTTTTTTTAAACCTTACCTCGTATTGGTAGTGTTTTTTGTCACTGTTTATTTGAAAAAAATCAAGCCTGCATGCCTTTCGCGTGGGGTGGCATTAATTTCATATCGCGAGACGACGTGGTAGTATTGCATGCGTTCCTCCTTACATCTCTCTCTCTCTCTCTCTCTTCTAAGCCCGTCTGTCTTTTCGTTTACGTAGTGCATAAAATGACATTAATGTAATATTAAATCTAGGTCATTACGCAGTGAGTGTATCTCAAGGTTTTCTAAGAAACACAGTACCCGTTTTATTTTTAGAAACGCGTGTAGTTTATGCAGTAGGCTTTACTAGCAAACGTGAAAGCGTTACAATTATGCAGACGAAGTAGAAAAAGGGGATTTCTTTTTAGCTAGTATGACGTTCTATAACACATGCGTACGCTATTGTGACCACACTGTTCTTTTACCATTCTTCTTTCCTTTTATTGAATTAATTCGTTAGGCTTTACATTTACTTTTTAATTTATATATGTGGATTAGAATTTCACGACAAATTCTCCCCGCTTAAAGCAGACATCATATGTCAGTCTATAATTCTATATACACATAGAGAAATTTAATATTATTCCTGGTGCTTACGGTGATTCTCATCACACGGATGGCGGTTTAGAAAATCCGCACCCAGGTTAGTTTTTCCAGAAATATACTTTAATGATGAAAGTGGTTCCTTTTTCATCTCCGGTGCAATAGACAAGGTCAACAAGTGTGTCTCTTCCTGATTTTCTCTTTCCAAATATTTCTTCAGGAGATTCACATGATAGATTTTTTCTTTCCCCTTCTTATCTATCTTATAATTGGTTCTAGATACCTTCTCTAGAACTGTATATGGACCTTGCCATCCAATTTGTAACTTATTCTGACTACCGGGTAGAAGAAGCAGTACCTTCTCTCCCATAGCCAAATCTCTGTCTTTAGCTTTCCTGTTGTAATAGGCAGCATGTTTTTTCCTGGCTTGTCTCAAATTTTCATTGGCAAGTTTCCAGCCAGTTTTTAAACGAGTGGTCAGCTCATTCACATACTGGTATGAGGATGTAATATTTTCCTCTGCCCTTTCATCAGTCCACGTTCTTAACAGAGCTTCGAGTGGACCTTTTATTGGCCTTCCAAATAATAATGTTGCCGGGGCCATACCGGTTGAACTATGGGGTACCTCCCGATAAGCAAAGAGGGCGGCGTGAAGGGACTGGTCCCATGTATCTGGTTTTTCATGTGCCAACTTTCTCAGGATCGACATAAACGTACCATTAAATCTTTCCACTTGGCCGTTCCCTTGGGGATGGTACACACTACAATGGAAGTGTTTGGCCTGGAAGATCCTGAAAACTTCTTCTGTTAGTTTACCCTTGAACTGAGAGCCATTATCAGTCAAGATTTGGTTGGGAAAGCCTAACCTAGTGAAAATTGTGAGTAATGCCTCTGCCACATGTTTAGAGTCAATCGATGACAGGGCTACCGCCTCTCCCCACATAGAACAAGTGTCCACCAGAGTCAGAATGTAGCTGTTCCTCCTCTTGGTTCGAGTGAGAGGTCCCACAATGTCCACGGCAACTCTCTCAAAGGGTGTTCCCACTATGGGCATTTCCCCTAGAGTTGCTGGTGCAGTCCAATGCTTAGGTGCTACTCGTTGGCACTCTGGACAGGATTTTACATATCGTTTGATATCTTCAGTTATCCTTGGCCAGAAATAGTGACAAGCTATACGCTGTCCTGTTTCGCTGATCCCCATATGACCACTTAAAGGAATCGCATGCCCTAGTTCCAACACTTTAGTCCTATATGAAGTGGGAAGGACCAGCTGTCCGTGACCATTGGATTCAGATCCAGCCTTCCTATAAATCAGCTTGTTCTTCATATAAAATTCTCCCTTGCCTGGAGGTGTATGACATTTGGGCAACTTCTTGAAACACGGCTTGAGTGTTTTGTCCTCCGCCTGTGCCTTCCTCATCTCATCTGGATGAGTATTTATTGGATTTTCCTCCTCCTTTTTTGGACTGTGATCTGGTCTGCACCGTTGCCAATATCACAGGTCTCTTGGGATTCCCCAGGAAGACATATCTACACCCCAATATCAGAGGGTAGATTGGTTCATTTATCACTGCTGCTTTGATTATTCCCTCCACATATCGCGTTTTTACATGTATCTTAGCGATAGGGAGTGTCATGATCGCTACTTCCTTGGTTGCAGCTTGATTTCCACTGTTTCTGTGGTGTATTGATCTGCTTGCACCAGGTGAGAACTCACAACTGAATCATAATCTAAACATGTATCATATAAACACCTTATGGTGACACCATTACAGATTACATCTTCACACACTGGGGGGTGGTACGGTTCCTGTAGTTCCTCAGGTTTGACCTTTGTTCCCTTCTTCCAAGATTTCATAGCAGCAAAACGAGGAGTTTTATTCCTACAATTTTCAGTGGTATGATTGTTCATCTTACACTTTGTACACCACTTCCTTCCTTGGTTGAAAGATTTTCTTTCATCAAATTTCCTTTCATCGAATTGTGGGGTTTTATTTTTATTGTCATACCGTGGCCTATCAAACAGGTGCTTACCTTTGTTCTGATCTCTAGGATCAAATTTATTAAAGTTCTGTGGTGCCTTAAAATTATCTACCTGTTTCTTTTTATTACTTGTTACCTCTGCTTGAGCTGCCTGATACCTTTCAGCAACATTTAGTAACTCACCCTTCTGAGTGTTTCTTTTGGTCTTCCTTTTTTCCGCTTACCCTCAGGAACCCAAGTGAGCGCCTGTAGTGGTATTCTGTTGTTTTGCATTCGTAGGACATGACCGATATATGACCATAGTCTTTTCCTTATATAGTCGGAGACATATTTCTGCCTAGAGTCTTCTCTTATTTGTCGATTAGTCTTGAATTTCTCCAATGATTTTGTTATTTTCCAACTCTCACAGCCGTATGTTAACACTGAGATAACATTTGAATTAAACAGACGAAGCTTGGTATGTATATTCAATGATCGTAATTTCCAAATGTTAGATAATCTATTGAAGGCGCTAGCTGCCAAAGCAATTCTAGTATGGATTTCTCTTGTTGTGTCACCATCCTGAGTCATTTTACTGCCTAAATAATTGAAACTTTCAACTTTCTGTAGTTTTTCCCCGTTCAAGATGATATCAAAGGTCTCGTTAGAAAAGTTCATAGCTTTAGTTTTAGAGGCATTTATTTGGAGACCAATTTTAACCGAGAGATGACACAAATTATTTATTGCTTCTTGGGATTGTCTTGGTGTTGAACTTAAGAATGCTACATCATCTGCGAAATCCAGGTCCCCCAGGAATTTTCCATTTGTCCATTTTATACCCAATTGTTCATTGTGGGTATAGTTTCTCATAACCCAATCAATAGCTATTCCAAAAAGTAGTGGTGACATAATACAGCCTTGTTTCACCCCTGTTTCTACTGTAAACCATTCTGTATTCCCTTTATTTGTTCTAACACAACATCTTGCATTGTCATATAGCGCTTTGATTATATTCACATATTTTGTTGGAAAACCATAGATATAAGTATCTTCCACAATGATGGGCGGTGTAGACTATCAAAGGCTTTTTGAAAATCGACGAAGGTGATAATAAGTGGCGATTGCCTTTCCACTGATTCTTCTATAATTGTTCTTAGTGTGAATATTTGATCAATACATGATCGTTTCGGCCTGAAACCCGCTTGTTCTTCTCTGATCTTTTCGTCAGCATGCAATTTAAGTCTTTCTAACATCATGCAACATAATAATTTTCCAGGTACTGATAATAGAAGTTATACCACGCCAGTTATTACAGTCTGATAGATCACCTTTCTTCGGTAACTTTACAATAATACTGTCTTTCCATTGTTGTGGTGGTTGTTCTTCTCTCCATACTTCATTTATAATATCTAAAATTCTCAAGAGGTTGTTGTCATTAACTGCTTTAATCATTTCCCCTGAAATTTCGTCAACTCCAGCAGCTTTAAAATTTTTTAATCTTTTAACGGCTTGTTTGATCTCGTCCAGCGTGAATTCATCGCAAGTTATTGGCAAAGTGGTTGTGGATGTTTCATTATTAAAATCAGGTGTTACAGTTGGTGGTGGTCTGTTTAGCACCTCCATGAAGTGCTCAGCCCATCTCTTCATTTGTTCTTTTTCTGTTGGTATTGAATTCCCTAATTTACCTTTAACAGGTGTTTCCATAGCAGTAGGCTGGTGACATAGTTGTTTTGTAATTTGATAAAGGCACCTACTATTACCAGTTCTTGCAGCATTTTCAGCTTCTACGGCCAGTTCATTGATGAAATGTCTTTTATCTCTTCGAGTTTTTGTCTTCACTTCTTTATTTAACAAGTTATAAGTTAGTTTGCAAGATTCAACTGCATTATGTGTACTTGCCGCTAGTAGTTTAAGTTTTGCTGTTTTCCTTTCTTGTATTTTATCCCAAGTATCTTCTCTCATCCATTTTTTCTTTTTATGTACTAGGTATCCGTCGGGCGCTACAGCTGTTTTTGTCATTGCTGTTCTCAGTTTGTTCCCATTTTAGTATCGATTGTCTTGGTGGTGATATCGTTGTCAATTTTGCCTAAAGCATCGAAATAGTTGTTCATTTTGACATTATATTCCTTCTTTATATCATTTGATTGCAGTCTGTGTACATCTATTCTTCTATTTTTATTCGGTTGGTATAACTTCTTCAGTTTAATTCTCATTTTAGCTATGCAGAGGTTATGATCGCTTCCGATCTCTGCACCTCTGTATGCTCTGACGTCTTGAACTGATGAGCGAAATTTAGCGCTTATGCAGAAGTGATCTATCTGGTTCTTAGTTCTGCCATCAGGTGAATTCCATGTTATCTTGTGGATATTCTTATGTGGAAAGATGGTGTCTGCCACAACGAGGTTTGATATTTCACAAAGTTCTAGAAGTCTTTCGCCATTTTGATTCATACAGCCTATGCCATGAGTACCGAGATATCTTTGTACTCCATCGTTGTTGTCACCTACTTTGGCGTTAAAATCACCCATGACTGCTATTATGTCATGCTTGGGTATCGTGTTGATTGATGGTACTTAGAAGTGCTTCATAGAAGTCATCTTTTGTGGTATCAAGAGCGTCGTTAGTTGGTGCATAACATTGTACAATTGAGAGCTTGAAAAATCGTGTCTGAAATCTAGCTAATATTAGCCTCTCATTGATAGGTACCCAGCTGATAAGCGATGCTGCTGCTTTCTGTGTCATTAGGATGGCTACTCCCTCTGTGTGACGATTATCATTACTACCAGAGTATAGAATTTGCTTTTTTTCTTCTGAAATATATTTTATGCCCTTCCCCGTCCATCTACACTCGCTGACACCCAATAAGTCCAACTTATAATTATCCATTTCTTTAATTACTTCTTCCAATTTTCCGTCTTGATACATAGTTCTTACATTCCAGTATCCAATTTTTAAAATCTCCTTAGCCCCCAAGATATTAGAGTGAGTCATGTTTACTGTCGAGCCTGGTTCTGTTTCGGTAACAATAGCTTGTTTTACGATAGTGAATTGTTAACTCACTGATCAACCCTCCGATCCAACCGACCGATTCAAGGGTTTCGAGGTCAGTTATAGGAAAATATCTACACCACTAGATACTCTGGTGTATCTCTTATTCTATAATTTAACATAACATGGTGATATCCATCGAAATATACACATTCCTGATGTTTTTCTTTCGGCGTCAGGTAACGCAAGCTGCCATACCGAATTTCACCTCCATCTTGGACAGGGTAGATAAAAGAATTGATAGCTCTCATCTTCTTTCTCAACAAAATGATCTAAATGAAAATTCATAGCTGAGGTTGAGGCTCCCTGACTAGCAGAGGCATCAGAGGTGAAAGGGACTGGCACCATTTTCTGGAGCATGGCCTTGGAATTCCAACTCCCTTAGTCGTAACTCGTGTTCCCTTTGTAATCTCTTATCTTCGGCTTCCCTCTCTGCAGTCAATCTTCTTTCTTTCTCTCTTGTCTTCTGCAGTCAATCTTTTTTCTTCCGCCTCCAATGGTCCTCAGCCTCCTTGTTAACTTCAGCCTCATCTGCCCAACCTCTTAATTTTTATTTTTTCAGCCTCTAACTTCTTTTTCAGCTTTCCGATTCTTTTTCTAATCTTTTTTGTTCGCGTTCAATAAATTTCTCACATTCAGTAGTGACATAAGCAATCATAACTTGCCCGTCCATTCCTAACTCTTTAGCAGCCTGCATAGCAGCAGATCAAAATTTTGCCAGGTCGGCCATTTTCTAACAGGCAAATTTATACAATGTCTAACTTAAACAAGTCAATCTATAACTAATTATCTAAGGACAACCACAAGCACTGAGAGCTCAACCTTATTTAATTTCCCCCAAGGATACCTTTTAATTTTTTATTATTCCCTGAAGTGAATTACCCCCAATATATATAATAGGAGAAGATTCAAAATCCCGGACATTACCCCAATATATGTGGTAAAGTGGGATGCTATAAATATTTATAGGGGATTTAGTGTACTGACTGAGATCAGCTGTGAAGGTATCTGTATCTAATAAGTGTGGTGTATTACAGATGACCTTACTTTGCTACCACATTTAGACCTCAGTCAGACTTATTCTGGAATATTGTGATGACTACGTTGAATGTCTAGGGTTATGATAGTGATGAAGTGTATGTTCACAACAACCAACAGACAGATAAACAATTTAATTTAATCCACAATACTTTACAACACTGTGACACTCACATACATAGAACACTCTATAAGACTATCTTAATAAGTCAAGTGTTAACTTTTAAAATATGTATTAATTCCTTTCAATAATAGATATCCTGATTCAACTACAAAGTGAACCAGGAATCACAATCAAATGTAATCACAAGTTGTATGTACACAATTTATAGATAGGATCTTTGTATTGACATATATTATTATTACAATATGTGTGTAAGTTGTGATGTAGTACTATGAGGTAATACTGGCTTTTCAAGCTAGGTTGTTGTTTGTCATCATGACTTCAAGTGTTTGTTTCTGGTGGAAATAATATTGGAAAGGTTCACAGTTCTTTTATTTGAAACAAATAACTGTCCCTCTTGATTTAATGTACAGTCAATTTTAGAGGGGGTATACACAAGATTGAGCTGCTCTGGCCAACGAAATCTTAACTTCTGTGTGGGCGGCAGGAAACTGTATCCTCTGCTCGCTTGCTTCACCGTTTTCTTGAGAAACAACACTGGTCGATATCTTGACCAAGGAGTATGCTACCAGCCTCTGGATTCAGCAAAACTCAGACCAGGTGCTGCTTTAATACTTTAGTACCACGGTCCCTGAAACAAGAAGGTTGTACCTCCTACTTCAGAACTAATTTATAATCTATTTCCACACTGAAGCACAATACATAACAAACACCGAGTTCAGCGCGGTAGGCCAACTGTTAGCTTCTCATGTAACAATATACACCAGTATTCCTCTCCCTAATGGTTACAACGCCTCTGCAATTCCAGCATTATTTCCTTCTATTCAATAAGATAGGTGTCATAGTACTATTTGGCAATCCCATGCAGTTATACTCCTCTCCGACAAGTTTTTGTTCATGTGGAGCATATCTTGGCTTTGCCTCATGTTTGCTTACTGAACCACACACATACAGATATAAATTTATCCATTCACATTCACTTTCCATCAAAAAGATTTCAAATCTGTCTAGCTTACCACTATTCACGGAAATATTAAACAAGTACGTTGACTGGCGATGAGTTATGGCACACTTCCGATCTGCCTCTGTCCCAGGCTTTTATTAGAAAAATATGAGCTGGTTCTCAACGCACTTGCTTCTACAAATTTTATTTTCAAAAAGTGGCACTGAAACTGACGCTCCTAATTGACTATATTAAAACGGGGGGTTGTCTAGCCAATGAGACCATGTTTACAAAAGCATTTGAAAAAAGTACCCTTCCTACCGTTTCCATTAACAACCAAAATTAGTATTTGCAGTCGACTAATCATGTTTCGCCTTACATATAATTCTAGCCAATCAAATCGGATCTAATGTGGTGGCCTCATTTCCTCTAAAACAGTGTCCAAACACGCCATTATGAGCAAATATGATCCTGTGTTGTCAGACAACACCACTATAGTATTTTGGCTATAATTTGTATTAATTATTAGACTATTTGCTTAACACCTAACATTATTCTTTGTCAGCAAGTCCTAAGGGCACCCAAATATATAAGTTTAATGGAGCTAAGTGGCTTCGTTTCAAAATATGTATTTTCTTCTACTCAGACCGCAGTTTCACCTTTACTATTCCGACTATGTGGATGTCTTCTGTACTGTCAGGCTAATGTCAGGGATTTCAGACGTTAAACAGTATTGTGTTATGTTTCCTACTAAAGCAGTAAACATGTTTTTAAACTTACCTCG
>JAMPIV010015917.1:0-129767 GCA_024509875.1 Oreohelix idahoensis
CCCCATTGTAGAAATCTCCTGCATGCGGCCATCCAGTCAAGATCCAGTATTAAGTCTGGTGACCAAGTGATCCCCCCAAGCTCAGTGTGCAATTCTGGGTTCTCATCATGCTGCAACACAGGGGGGATTGTGATGCTCAGCCATCTCTCTCAACTCTGCACCGATAAATGACATCGGGGACTTAACTGTGTCTCAGTACTGGGAGGCCCCGTTTCCGGGTACACCACACACAGCCAGTTGAGGCAACGGTCGCCGTGGCGTGTCTTCAGTGGGGAAGTTGTGGAGTCTTCCTGTCCATGTTCTTGCACATCCTAACACTGCCCGCAAGACATCGGAGGTTTGGAGAGTGGCCTTCTCTGCTTTTTTGAGCCGGGTGGGCTCCCCGGGCAAGTCTCGATGGGGATCGGGACGTGTCCACGCGCCAGTGGGCCCAGCATCGGCCGCATCTGTTGGAGGACTTGCTCTGCCAGGTTTGAGTTAGTAAATTCCAACTTTGTCATCTTCTTGGCATTGTGATGCTGGGGTGCCTGTGGATTTCCTAACGCCCCGGGTAGAAGCCAGAAGTGTACTGTGCCAGCTCTGGGGGAGATAAAGGGGGTGTTTCTGCGTCTCCTTGTGATACGTAGCCAAGGTAGGGCTCACAGTGCTCTTTCCCCGCCACCAAATTGCCTGCTGGTTACGCCGAGTTCTCCGAGGCTCTAGGCATGTGACCAAGAGTTGAAGGCAATAGGATCGTCACGTCCTGAGTCTCTGTGCCTGTACGATGGGTTCCGATCTTCAGGGAGCAGTCCACACTCGTTCCCACTCCCAAGACTTGTTCAGTATCCATCTGGCTCCTTCCCACCCACAGAGGGCGTGTACGGTGTAGTGCACCGGTTTTATTATCGAGGTTTGCTCCTCTAGATCCGTTGTGTTTAGCCTGAGGATTCGCACCCTCAGTTACCAGGACTACCTCGAGGAGGGTGTGGCTCTTCACCACGCACAACGATCTTGGGGTATGAGAGGTTTTGCTAGGCCAAGAGACTAACACCGCAATGGTCGCTCCTTTCATGAACAGAATTCACTAGGCCTAGGGTGAAGCAAGGGGGGAAACCCACTACCCACAACACCAGCACATCATACCCCCTGTCTGTAGACTTTGCCCCGTCAATGGAAGTAAGAAAGAGAGTTCTTCAATGTTATACAGAACCTATTCCAACATGCAGAAGTAAGTCATGGACAGTTAGTTAACAAGTATAAAAAACACTAGAGGCCACAGAGATGTGATTTTACACAAGAATGTTAAGAACACCATGGACAACTCAAAAGAGTTATGAGCATGTCCTCAAAGAAGCAAACATGCAAAAAAAGCTTCCTACTCATGTCAGAAGGAACCTATCCACTTTTTGTGCATGTTATGAGAAAAAGCAAGATGGAATATATTGTGACAAAGGGAAAGGTTTAAGGAAATATAGAGGACAACAAAGAAAGAAGAAATTGAACAGTCTATCACAGCATGGAAATAAGTCAACAAAAGAAATGAAAAATAGTACTAGAGATAGGAAGTTGTGGAGAGACTTGATCACTTACGCCACTTACAAGGCATGGTACTTGAAGAAGAAAACTTATCTAACCATACACATGTAGTTTCTGACATACAACTTTACATAACCATTATTAATATCTGATACATGACTTTATGCAGTTTTCTTGACATATGAGATACAGGTTTAATTTATTATTCTTCAGCTTCCCACCAAGCATAGGCCTTCAACAAACTCATGCCAATTCTTCCTTCTCTACACCATCAGCTCAAGAACTTTGCCATGATTTTCTCATACGTTTTATTTCTATCTCGTTTTCTTATGCGTTTGTTTCATTTTCTCCCTATACCTCTCTTAACCTGGGGATTACAGAACAAAGACTGCCTTACATTGCTACCAACAAATTTCCTAAATGTGTGTCCTGTTCATCACCAGTGCCATCTTCTCACCACCTGCCCCACTGAAACCTATCTGGTCCTAGTCATCCGTTCCACATAGGCGATTCTATCATACCATTTAAATCATTCTATTTTACAAAAGCATTCATTTATGAAAGTCTGCAACTTCTAGGTTAATTTTGTTAAGAAATTTTTTTTATTAACTCATTAGGAACAATTTCCTAGCATCTGCTTTTAGCTTAGTGAGATACTTACTGCAATGATTTGTCCCTGGTTGTCCATTCTTTGCATGTCTCGGTCCTGAACATCTTTTCCTCTGTCTTGCTTAGCCATTGCATTATATGTGGCCTTCTCTTGAGGACTGAGATTCTGTGGAACAAACAATGCTGTCTTAAGTGGATGGAAGAAGAGCAACAGCCTTGCTCATTTGTAAATTTAATATTGTTTAGTTTTAATAAAGACAAGAATGGAAAATTGCTTAGCAACATAAAAGGGCAAATAAAGAGATGGTCAGAACGCTACGAGGAACTTCTCAATAGATCAGCTCCACAAAATCCCCCCACGACATCCAGCCAGCAGAAGAGGAGCTACAAGTTAATTGTGAAAGACCAATTAAGGAAACAATAAAGAAAGCCGTAAATCTTCTAAAAGATGGAAAAGCTGCTGTTCCAGATAGCATCACAGCAGAGGCCATGAAAGCAGACACTGACACCACTACATGAATATTATAAAAATTACTTGGCAAGTCTGGGAGAGAGAAGAAATACCAGCAGAACGGAAGAAAAAAAAATATGGTAAAGTTGCTATAGAAGCAAAATTTACAAGAATGAACAATTACAGAGGAATAATGTTAATGTCAGTGCCAGGTAAAATATTTTCGACAAAACAGATCCTGGCAGTCTAAGAGCGGTAATCATACTTATACTGAGAGAGCCAGCAGTAAGATAGTTATCGTACGCAAAAGGGGAGAGTTCACTGAAATAAAAATTATAGAGTTCTGAGCGGTGTTCACATGATAAACTACTCGAAGATTCTACCACCAATCTATAAAAGGAACGGGGGCACATGCTCATAATTTCTTCTTTACCATGTAGTTTGCAGAGGCAGCAGCATATAGTGCTTAGATCTGATAGCCTGCTTACCCAAGTTTCTCATGACATTGCTACAGTTGTGATCTGCAGTTGTCAGATTAAGAAATGTCTAGAAAACTCCAAGAGATTGTTGATCGTCATCTATAAGACAAATGCGGTATGTAAATGACTTGATTTTGATACAAAGACAAACCACGTGAAATGAGTTCTGATCACTGATTGAGCAGTGATTAGATTAAGGCCTTGTGTGGTTGGGTCAGTGACATTGTTAGGATGTACATCCTGTTAACCCATGAGTAACTATAGTAGATACCAGCACAGTCTTGGTGAAATTGTTATTCCCTAGAAGAAGTCCAGTACTGATATAGCCAGACCAGCTGAATATGAACAATAGATTTTGTCAGAGGATGATAGACAGTAGTTGAGAAATTATTTGTAATATGTAGGAGGAAATTATGACTTCTGTGACCAGTGTAATTAATTTACAAGACATACATAGGGATGTGGACAATTTGTACTGAAGTTATATGAAAACTCGCATGAATCGGCAGGATGAGATTGTTCCCTGCATACTATGATGTCTGATCTAACCAAGTGTACATGTTTCTGAATAAAGTTGAAAAACAACAACAGGAGTTGAAGTGATTTGAAACCCATTGTCGTCTCTGTGATTTATATTTCCATGTACAAAAGGGTTAACAAAGCAGAAGTGAAGAACATGTCTCCATGTAACAAGGGAGACAAAGACCTGGGTACTGATCGATCATGGGACAGATAAACTGTCTAGTGCGGCCGAACTGCTATGTATGAAGACATGACATGCAGAATTCTTCACGAAGGACAAAGTAAAGAACCATTTGACATAAGAACTGAAGTGTGACAGGGATGCCTCTCATCTGAATTTGTTTTCTTGCTAGCAACAGGCCTAGTTATGAAAACATCGACATTACAAATAGAAATTGAATCCAGTGGAATCTGACTAAACAGCTTGATGATCTAGATTTTGCTGTCAACCTGGCTCTTCTGTCCCTTACTTACTTAGTCGTTCCCCTTCTACCGTGAGGTGTAGAGGTTTGGAAGAGAGAGCGCCAGACCATTCTATCAGCTGTCTTCTTCCTGGCCTGGTTCCATTCTAGTCCTCGGTCCTTCAAAGATTGTCTAATGTTGTCCTCCCAGCGGACTCTGGGTCGTCCTGGAGGTCTGGATCCCTGGCTCTTTGTTTCCCATGCTTGTCGTGGTAGCCGATCTTCTCCCATTCTGCAGACATGGCCAAACCATCTTAGTTGGGACTGTTCTATTTGGGTCTGCAGCGGATGGGATTTTAGGCCTTGACGGATCGTCTGGTTGCGGACCATGTCTCTTCTTGTTACTTCAACCACTTTCCTCAGATACCTCATTTCTGAGGTTTGGATCTGGCTTTTGTGGGTTGTAGTCATTGCCCATGACTCGCATCCATATGTCAAGACTGGGACATAGGTGGAGCGGTATACAGCCATCTTCGTTTTCTTACCAACCTCTTTCTTGCTGAGGAATCCACGATTTATGGCCTGAAAAAGTCTCCCAGCCGCTGCTTTTCGAGTGGCCAACTCTTCTTTGATGCCTCCCTTTCGGTCTATAATAGCTCCGAGATATTTAAAGTGGTCGACCTGCTCCAGGACCTGTTCTCCCAACTTAATCTGATGTTTTCTTTCTTCTCGTGATATCACCATGGATTTTGTTTTAGAGCTGCTTATGACCATCCCTCTCTTCTCCAGCTCTTCCTTCCAGACTTGCAGGTTGGATTGGAGATGTGCCTCTGATTTAGCAATCAGGGCAACATCATCAGCAAATGCCAGCTCCGAAATATAGACCTGTCTCATCTTCCAGTACCCCACTGAATACTTTCTTGTTCTCTCCTTACATGCCTTGATGACATCGTCCATAAGGAGTATGAAGAGGTAAGGTGATAGGATATCACCTTGTCTTACACCAGTGGTGGTCCTGAACTCTTCTGACTTATGGTTTGCTGTCCTCACATAATTTCTGCAAGACTTGTAGAAGCTCTGTATAGCATGAATCAGAGGTGCTGGAATATTCTTCCTTGCCAAACAGTCCCAAAGTTTGCTCCAGGGGACCCTGTCAAACGCCTTTTCCAGATCTATGAAACAAAGATGGATCTCACTCTTATACTCAAGGGCCTTTTCACTCAGCTGTCTGAGTGTGAAGATTAGGTCTTGAGTACTTCGGTTTGCTCGGAATCCGCACTGGACCTCATCCAATTGTGGCTCAGCTAGGCGTCGGAGTCTCTGCTCTAGGATTCTAGAGTAGATTTTACCAGGGACACTGAGAAGGGATATGCCTCTATGGTTTCCACATTGTCGATTGTCACCCTTTTTGAAAATTGGTGTTATGATGGCAATCTCCCAATCCTTTGGTATGGTCTTGTTGCACCATGCTGCCTGTAGGACCTTTAAGAGTAATAGGTCGCCTGATGCTCCCATGTACTTAACCATTTCTGGTGTTATACCATCATGCCCTGCTGCTTTGCCCATCTTGATTTTCTCTAGTGCTGCCCTCAGTTCTTCCATCTTTATGTCATCTTCACCATCATTGGTTTCCTCTTCTGTGTCAGTGGTTATCATTTCTGATGCTTCATCATGCTCACCATCCAGGAGTTCTGAGAAATATTCTTTCCATCTTTCCATTACTTCCTTCGGGGCAGTAAGCAATTTGCCTTGCTTGTCCTTTATAAATTTGAGAGGGCATTGTTTTTCTTTCCTCATGTTCTTTAGGGTCTTATAGAACAATTTCTGGTTTTCTTGTGCATCTTTTTCTAGCTTTTCTCCAAATTCTTCCCAGGACTTCTGTTTTGCTGCTAGCACTTTGTTCTTTGCTTCTGTTCTGAGTGTCACATATTCTCTATATTTTTCCATTTGTCCTGTTGTGTTTTTAGCTCCTAAGTATTGTTTCCATGCCATTTTCTTCTCTCTTATTTTCTCTTTGACTTCCTCTGTCCACAAAGGTGTCCTCTTTCTCTGGTTCCCAAGTCGGACTTCACCGCATGCTTCTGCAGCAGCTGTCTTTATGATATCCTTGAATTTATTCCAGAGGGTTTCCAAGTCATCAGGTCGTTCTTCTGTGTTGCTCACTGCTGTAGCAATAAGCCCCTGATATCTGGTCTTAATTTCTGGCTCTCTCAGCTTGTAGGTCCTAATGCTCATTTCTCCTGTTCGTTTACTTGGTTTCTTGCGTGATGTTGGGCAGTTCCTAGGCTGAGCAACTCTTTCAGTTGTTCGTTTGATTGTTAGCAGGTAGTGATCACTTCCAATCTCTGGCCCCCTCCAGACCCTTGCATCTCGGACATATCTGAATGAGCTTCTCCGAACAATGGCATAGTCGATCACTGACTTCTCATTCTTGGTTGGTTCACATCTAGTGTATGCATGTATGCGCTTATGGGGGAACTTTGTGTTTGTGATGATCAGATTCTGCTCACTGCAGAATCTAAGGAGTCGCTTTCCATTGTCATTGAGAGTATCTTCTCCATATCTTCCGATAACTCCACCCCATCTAGCATGGTCATTTCCAACTCTGGCATTAAAATCTCCGAGCATAATAACTTCATCTAGGCAGTCATCCACTGTCCTTTGAAGCAGCTCGAAGAATTCCTCCTTGACCTCTGCTCTCTCATCCTCATTTGGCCCATACACTATGACCAGGTTGACTATGGTTTCTCCTTCTTTTAGTTTTACAACCATAATGCGCTCCGAGACAAAGTTCCATCCCTTGATACTATCTTTTTGATTTTGGGCCACAATGCAACCCACGCCCCCTTTAGCTCTTTCAGATATGGGTACACCACTGTAGAGCAACGTGTTGCCATCGAGATCCATGACTCCTTGTCCTTTTTTCTTCGTTTCCGTTATAGCCAGGATTTCTAGTTTTGCTTTCCTCATCTCTTCCACCAGCTCCTCTTCCTTCCCATTTATACTTCTTGTGTTCCAAGTTCCATAAGTCGTAGTCCGTAGTCCGTTCCAGTTCGTCGCCTTTAGAATCAGTCAGGTTTTCTCTCTTGTAGTTCGCGTAATCATGATTTAAAGCAAACAGGTGATTGGCCTGTTGTGCCTTTGCATGGTGGAGGGGCTGCCTCCTTACGGCCTCCATGCAGGCTGCCCTCCTCCTTTTTCATCCGGGCTTGGGACCGGCATTGGCGGAGCTCTCTTCTGTCCCACAACTGTAATTAGATGTAAGAAAAAATAAAAATACTCTATGAGAGGTCACAGCAAATGGGTCTGAAAATATACAGGGAAAAGAAAAAGATAATGAGAATAAATGCAGGGAATTAAAACAAGGTCGAACTTGAAGAAACACCACTACAAGATATAGAATCATACATTTATCTTGGCAGCAATATGGACAAAGTTGGAGGGACAGACAATGATATCAAAATAAGAATACAAAAGGCAGGAAACTCAGAGCAGTCAGGATAAGTAGAAGCCGCTGAAACCATTAAAAATATTCTACTTATCAGAAGTCTGCTCTACCATTCCTGAAAAAGCTCTATGGAGACAGAAATAGCCTCAAACTGACCACTGCTTTCTTTGAACATATTCAAGTTGGCGTCTGAGAGTGTACGAAAAAGAAGTCTGCTCAAAGGTAGACATTTTGTGGTAAGAAGCTGAAATAAAGCATGAAGTAATTAATTTAATTGTTTATTTAAAAGCTAATTAGTATGTCTGCATATTTTCTCATTTTCAAAAACAATTAAATGAAAGCATAAAGTGTAGTCATATCTTGGCAGCGGTATGGACAGGGTTGGAGGGACAGACAGTGATGTCAAACTAGGAATACAAAAAGCAAGAGGAGCTTTCATTGCATTGGGAGATATATGGAGATCGGGAGAAATCGGATCCGGCATGAAAGTGGGAGTCTTCGGCTCAAGTGTGAAGTCAGTCCTGTTGTATGGCTCTGAGACATGGAGAACAACAGGGACAGCGGCCAATGGGCTGCGGACTTTCATGGATGGGTGCTTGTGTAGAGTGGAGGGATTGAAATGGTGTGACAGGGTTACCAATGTGAAACTGAGGACAAGAACTAGACAAGTGCCAGTGGAACAAGAGATGAGAAGACGATGGCGATGTATAGGACACACACTGAGGAAACCTGTTGATAGCATTACAAGGCAGTCCTTGCTCTGGAACCCCCAGGGCAAGAGAGGCAGAGGTAGACCAAGAAGCACATGGAGAAGAGAGCTGGAAACAAAAGGTGAAAATGATGAGGAGAACGTGGAAAGAACTTGAGATGATGGCATGTGACAGGAGGACTTGGCATGTGTTTGCTGAAGGCCTATGCTCCTTTGGGAGTGGAGGGTTATGAATGAATGAATAAAGTTGTAGTGTCATGTTACTTTTGATTACCATAGTTGCAAGTGTCAAAACATTTGAAAGTCTAAATGCCATAACTGAGATTTCAAATACTGTACTAATGTCAAGTATAAAATGATTATTAGAACATCTGCATCACAAGAGATGATAAACATTCAACTGAGGTTCAACAACTGAGGTTCAAAGTGATCATAAGAGAAACAAAGTCAAGAGTTGTTTAAAGTGCACAACAGATGACCACTCTCAGAACTGCTAATGTACTGTAGTACATGTATGGAGATCAAAAGAAATCAGGTCCAACAAAAAAAAAAAAAAAATAGAATTTTCAACTCAAATGTCAAGTCAGTCCTATTGTAAGACTCTGAAACATGGAGAACAACAAAAAACAACAACCAAAAAGCTACAGACTTTTATAAATGGATGCTTGCGTAGAACAGAAGGATTGAAGTGGTATGACAAGATCACTAATGTGGAACTAATGACAAGATCACTAATGTGGAATTAATGACAAGAACTAGACAAGTGCCAGTGGAACAAGAAATGAGAAGAAGACACTGGAGATAGATAGGACACACAATGAGAAAACATGTTGTTAGCTTTACCAAACAATCCCAGTTCTGGAATCCCAAGGGTAAGAGATGTAGAGGAAGACCAAATAACACATGGAAAAGAGAACTGGAGACAGACATGAAGAGGATAAAGACATGGAAAGACTTTAAGCAGACGGCACGGGGCAGGAAGACTAGGCATAAGTTTGTTGAAGGCCTATTCTCCTTTGGGAGTTGAATGAAGACGACAGGTGAGCTGTTTGTAAGAGTTATCTGCCCATGACCCAGGGTCAACTAACCATGTCTGGTGGTCAGTCTTGTATAAGCTCCATGACTTCCACCTGTGTTTACTAACACCCCTTAATTCACATGCCAAGATACTTGCTTGTTTACAGAGGCTGTGTTTTAAGTACTTCCCTGGTCTACTGATAAGCAATCACCTGATCATCAGTAGTATAGGGTGATTAAAAAGTCTCTCTCTATTGTTACATTTTTATATCCTCACTTGCATCTATCTATTGCAAATACACAAAACAAATATCTTCTTCTTTGATCCTTAGCCGCCGACCGTCAAAGCAGTCAGTGGCCATCACGCCTAGTGGCGTCTTGTAGGGCAACAACAAATTGATTCCACTTTGCTCGGTCAGTGGCCATCCTTCGTACAGTGCCCCAACTCTGGTTCATTCTTTGCATCTCAGCCTCCACAGTCCTCCGCCAGGTTGTTTTTGGTCGGCCTCTCTTTCGTTTTCATGTTTTGCGGTCAGGACGTCCGTTCTCATGTCAGTGGCTTCCTTTCGGCTTTCACCACTGACAGTCATACGAGCCTCAGACTCCGGATGTCCGTCCCACAGCAAAGTTTGTTTATTCGCTGTTATTTCCGTAACTTCAATTTTTTTTACATAGACAGAGGTGTCAGCCCTATGCTAAAACCCCCAACCTGGAGGACCAGGGTGTCTGATCCCTGCCTGCGCAAACCTGTCCAGCTTGGTAGAACCTTCCAGGAGTAAAACTCCCACTGGCATAGCTCTGGGGGTAATCAGGGTACGCAAACCGCCATACCTCGACAAGGTATTGACACCGGTGATGGCAGAAAATAAATATAAGTTTTAATTTTTGTTGTTTCTGCCTCCTCCAATACCAATGTGCTTCAACTTCTGATCCCCAAACCTCATAGCAGGCAGAGATTTTTGCTCTCTCTTGTAATGTCAGTGTATTGGCCCTTATTTATTTGATTTTATATTGTTTCTGGAAATAAATACAACTTATTAGTCAAATGGCGTTATTACTGCTTGTTTTAACATGTACATTAAATAGATACAAATAAGCATATCAAAATGTAAAAACAGGGAACGACTTTTCAAAGATCCAATATACATTGACTCTCTGGTGTTTCAATGTTTTACTGTATTCTTTTGAATATTTATTAGTAATTTGTTTTAAATATTAATTATAACAATGTTTCTATATTTTATGTAATGTGAACAAAAAACATAGACAGACACCACGTCCATGTCGGGAAGACAAGCATTCGGCATTAGATTTCATGCAAAAACGTAGGCTCCATTAACTCTTTCTGTCCCACGCACTTTTTGGTTTTAACAAGGCCCCAGAGTACATTGCAGTTTGTTTCACAAATGTGTTAATCCAAGCTGTAAATACATTTATATATGAGAAATATCTTATAATGTGTATACAATATTGTAAATGCGCTTAAGATAATTTTGAAGTATTTTAGTTCTAAACTGCAACAATTAGGTTTGTTTTCGGAAAAAGTATAGACACTAGCAAATTTGACTATAAAAAAATGGGCGCATCATACAACTCTTGGGGTAGAAAGAGTTAAAGAAACAAGTAGTATGGAATTCACCAACTTCTTTGAGCTATAAACTATATGGACAGACAAGAAACTTTATGGACAGAAGAAACTTTATGATATAAACTGATGCAGTTATATGAGAAAAAACTGAAAATAGGTCATTCATCTTATTGGGACAAAAGGAAAATAGCTAATATTGCGACCACAAGGCCTTTGTCGGGGACAAGAAAGAAAGTGAGAGCTAAGAAGGACATATGAGAAAAATAAATAAAAACGGGTACTACCGGTAAAATCGAGTGTGACCTAGTGTGTCCAGTGATGAGAAAGCGCGCCACAGGATCACAAAAACTTTATATGAGAGCAAATGATGAAGTGCTTCTGGTGGTGGCTTCCTGCATGGGGGCCCCTTCTCACGGCAGACCTTTGCTCCTTATGGAGCATAATAAATGGAAAGGAAGAAGAATATATTTGAGCTTGTCTGTTTTCACTCTAGCATTATAATGAAACCATGACACAGTGGCCTATGATAGCCCTGACTGTATCTATCTATCCCTTTCAGTCATTACTGACTATAGGATCGCGCCCCCCCCAAACGATGTCTCAGTGGGCATGAGGTTGGGTGCTTGGATAAAGAGGTCAAGCTGTTGCCCATGCAGCATGCCTCTGCTGGTGAGTCCAGAGGAACAGTGCAGCCGCTACAGTCTGGCATCAGAACACATATATATGCTATACCTCATGTCCTTACACATTCCAATAAAGATGCGTTGCCAGCACGTGAGGCTATGCGATCAGCACAAAGTTATCTAGAGTCACCAGTGGGAACGCCGCACCCTTGAACTAATAAAAGCGCTCTTTCTGCGAAGGTCAACCCTGACTATAAGACTAGATGATACATGGAAACTTAAGTAACTTTTACTCACAGCAACAAAAGTGAGATTAACGGAACTGCTTTTCTTTGATATTTATCTTTACATTGTAGAATAACAAGAGAAAGTGACTGACTTTATGAACAGTTTATAATGCAGAATTTAACAAGAGAAACTTAGTGACTACATAGCCGGTAGGTAGTCCCATAACAGATACTGCTGCAAGAAAGTCAAGTATTAGAATCTTCACTATACTAGGTTCAGCTTCATGAGAAGGGGTGACTAGTTCTCTTTCTTGTTGCCTTTGCTTTCCTTTACTCATAATCTTGTAGACTATGATGAGGGCATAACTACAAGGTTTTGAACTTATAACCCAATAACTTTGCGGTGAAAGGCAAGTGCCCTAACTACTAACCTATGCCAATAAGCCGTTCAGTGACTATACAAATAGTTTATACTGGAGAATTTAACAAGAGAAAGTGACTAAATGGACAGTTCATATTGGAGAATTTAACAAGAGAAAGTGACTGACTATAGGAACAGTTCATAATGTAGAATTTAACAACAGAAAGTGACTATATGAACAGTTCATATTGGAGAATTTAACGAAAGTGACTATATGAACAGTTCATATTGGAGAATAACGAGAGAAAGTGACTGACTATAAGAATAGTTCGTAGTGTAGAATTTAACAAGAGAAAGTGACTATATGAACAGTTCATATTGGAGAATTTAATGAGAGAAAGTGACTGACTATAAGAACAGTTCATAGTGTAGAATTTAACAAGAGAAAGTGACTATATGAACAGTTTATATTGGAGAATTTAACGAGAGAAAGTGACTGACTATAAGAACAGTTCATAGTGTAGAATTTAACAAGAGAAAGTGACTATATGAACAGTTCATATTGGAGAATTTAACGAGAGAAATACACTGACTATAAGAACAGTTCATAGAGTAGAATTTAACTAGAGAAAGTGACTATGTGAACAGTTCATATTGGAGAATTTAACAAGAGAAAGTGACTGACTATAAGAACAGTTCATAGTGTAGAATTTAACAAGAGAAAGTGACTATATGAACAGTTCATATTGGAGAATTTAACGAGAGAAAGTGACCGACTATAAGAACAGTTCATAGTGTCGAATTTAACAAGAGAAAGTGACTATGTGAACAGTTCATATTGGAGAATTTAACGAGAGAAAGTGACTGAGATACCAGTAGTCCTTATTCTGTCTCCTAAAAGATCCCTGTGAACCAGATGGGGCTAGACTGGACACCGCTGCATATGAATGCTTTGGTACAGGCTTCCTGCAAGGAGACCAACTGCAGTAATTGCTTGATGCTTCATAAGGAGCGTGAAGTGAATGATGATGATTAATTACAAGTGTATGACATGGGCTTCACTCCCTTTACCTGTCCTGTTGTTCCTTGTGTCTTTACTTCTTCTTCAGAAGGGACCTTGACATCATCACAAGAACTGCAATGCTATGGACCCCAGAAGGACGGCGAAAGAGAGGCAGACCAAAGACAATCTGGCGGAGAACAGAGGAGGCTGAGATGCAAAGTATGAACAAGATATGGGGCACGGCACAAAGGAAGGCCACTAACCAAGCCAAATGGGGACAGTTTGTTGCTGCCCCACTAGATGCCACTAGGCGTGATGGCCACTGACTGCTTTGTCAGTCAGGGGCTCAGGATCCAAGAAGAACACATAAGGAGAGGACCAAATTAATGAAGGCGCTACTCTTTATGTGTGAAAGCTTTTACTGTTTCATTACATATTTTATCAAAGATGTTATTTGCAATAAAATGACTATCATTACCTCCTCCATGTTTCTAGACATAGGCTACTAAACTATTAGTGTACAAATAATGCTCTGGTTTTCTCTTTATGCAAGAAAGGTCTAGTGAAAATTACTGTCATTTCTCCAGTGAGCATAGGAATCTATTTTAGTATCTGTTTGTCCACTATAGAAATTAAGGTGGACCCCAATGGGGTTTAACAGGGGTAACTTTTTACGAGAAATCTAATGGTGTGGTTTAAAGTTGCTAAAGTGGCATCCCTGGTGGCAAAAGTTAACATAACCGTGAATGTGACTGGGTAACGGATGCAAACTGTTGGGTATCTCTGCTAGCGAATCCATAAAGATATAAATTTTTAGCATAAAACGCAGGCAAATATTTTCAGAAAAAAACTTCCTTCTAATGATCCGGAGAATATTATTATTTCCCACACAAAAAGTAAATAATTTTATCTCTGAAATTTCACCATGTAAATCAACATTTTTTAGTAAAAGCATTCCGATCATAACATATAGCGCATTTACCTGCCATGCTTCAGAGCAAAGTGCTGCCATTTCTGCCATAGATGGTGTCTGCTTTGTTTCTGCCTGGATTCTCTTTCTTTCTGCTACCATGAACATGAAAAATCCATTACCTTTCTTTTTAGGGGGCATTTTTATCTGAAATAAAGCAATAGTCAAGTGTTCAAGTCATCCATAACTGTAGAAGAAGTTTTGGGAATAAACAAACCCGAGGAACTGCATAGTATTATCAAACAGTATATAACAAAAACAAAACTGAATACAGTGCAGTCCTCTTGAGTGGGACTTGCTTAAATCGAATTTCACTTAAATAGCAGCATTTCTGAAGGTCCCAGCCAAATGTCTTCTTTGCCTTTGTTTAAAAACTCTGGTTAAATCAAATTCTGATAACTAGAATTTTCGTATAAGTCAAGGTAATTTGTCTGTCTCAACTCAAATTTGGACTCGTATAAGTAGAAGTTCTGCCTTCGTTGTCTACGTTACAGTACTATGTGGCCACACATAATTTTTTGGTGAACAGATGATAATAACAGGTTAATAAACATCCGAGCTTCAGTCAGTAGATTACAACGCTACTTTCTTAACATTAAAAAGCTGTTTTGTGGTACATAAAACTACAACTGATATTTTGCAGTGGTAGTTTTGTACCTCAGAGTGCTCCAATTAAACGGAATGAAAGATGATGATGTATGCAAGTTGTGAAGGGTGACGTATGGGTAGTTACAGGGTCCTTTGGCACATGTTTTGGACAAGAGCAAATGTGTCCATGTCAGAGTTCTGTGTCATGTCTGATGGTGACAAATGATATGTGATCGTCTATGTATTGTAACTGATGAAAGTGTATATCTATTGGAGGTCATTTGGAGCATGTATCGGACACAAGAATGGAAGTGCTCCCATTAGTGTGAATCCTATGATATTTGTCTGTGGAAGTCAAGTCATCTATGATTGTCATGGACTATGAGAGAAGAAAATGTTTGATTAATTGAAAGTATATATGTAATCCAGTATATGTTTGTGACATGTATTTTTGTGAATAAATATATTATAGACCGTCTGGACACCATCCAATTATAATTACAGTCATGCGCCGCTTAACGTCCATGATACGTTCTGTGAAATAGGACGTTTTGCGATTTGGATGTTGTGCGAACACCATACTTTATACTTAGCAAAGTTGTATGGGATACTGTAGTGTACCTGTATTGACTAAATAGCCAAGATACTGTGCACATATGGTAATGTATTTTCGAAAGTTCACATTAAAATAACGATAGTAAGTACAGTACAGTACATACATAGGCCAGTAACATAGGCGTTTATTATGTCTATCAAGACATATGTACTGTATTATAGGTTATATATGTACTATACCATTATACGCCTGGCATCGCAATCGCTTTGTACCGTATACAAGGGACATGAGATACACGTGTTGTGTGCGGGAAGCTGTTGCTTTCGCTACGTCCGTTTACACCCGCATCGTCCTCCGATCGGGATTTCTTAACTCTGTAATAACCTTATGGGACCACGGACGTATATGCGGTCGGGCGTTGTCCGAACGGACGTTATGCGGCGCATGACTGTATTGGCATTTCACTATGTTGGAGTTGTCGTTCACCTCTTGTAGTGAGTCATATCCAAGTTAAGGTCTTTTGAAACAAATATAATTTTGACAACACGCTTCTCAATAATATTATCAATACTATGAAAATGACAAGTTTCCAACACAGGTTAATAAACATTTGAGCTTCGGTCAGTAGATTACAACACTAACATTCATTAAACCAGAAAGTATGTTATCGTCAGGCCAACTGAGCGAATACTGGCTTACCTATGTTTGCGAGAATAGGGCTTGCGTTAAACTCTGACAGCAAAAGGACTAAATGTTTGAGATCTGAAGATAAACAAAGAGTCAAATCTGAGGTCTGTGAGTAGTAAATAATACAGTTGACATTAAAAAATCCGGCAACCTCCGGACCTGAGGAGTGCCGGATTGTTGAAAATGCCGGATTTTTTTTGGTTATATATGCTGGATATATTTAACAGAAAATGACTACCTGTACAGTCCTTTAAAGAAAGGAAATTAAATGTTTACGTTTTACACCACTTCTTTTATTTGCTGAATCCATAATGGGGCTATACAGCAGCAAATAAATGATAAAATGAGAAGGAATGAGTAGGAATGCCTGTTAACACGTGCAAGCAAGACCCAACAGCTGCATCAAAACATAAACGGCTCCAGAAAACAGTGGCGCGCCAATGAGGTAAATTTAAAAATGCGCTCCGAAATCCATTCCGGAAAACTGAAGGAACCGGATTATCGATGGCCGGATTTTTGAATGTCAACTGTACATATAAACCAGTATTTGGCAGGCACTTGTATGAAAGAAGGAAGGAAAACAATAAACAACAGGTAAAATCTTACACCTTTTAACTTGTCCTGCAATAGTTGTCGCTCTAGGAATCTGCATAGGAACCGCTAACAGAGCAAGCAAACATTCTGAGTCAAAACGCGATTCAAACATTTTTACACTTGCTTCTATGCTTTTAGCAAATTAACTTGACACTACATTTTAGGTTTCGCTAAATTGCGTTTGAAAAAATGTAAAGGATGAAGAAATAAAAATTTAAAATCAAAATACCTGTTTCTGAATGGTTAAAAAAAAACCTTCATGCTTTACATATTATTATGACGTAAATGTTCATCTTCAAACTAAATTAGGATAATTAGAATTTTGGATAAGCAAAAGTATTTTAGATGGCTCCATTGACTTCTACTTATCTGGACTGCACTGTACATAATAGTAAAAGTATAATAAGAATACTAGGTCTCATAAAGATCTTGTAACACATATAAGTTACATACACCATAGACATTAAACAATGTCACAACAAACGGCAGATAAATTACAGCCTGGAAGAGCCAACACACAAGAAAAACAACAATGTAATGCGCTATATAAAATGATGAACACTGTATACCCAAATTATAAAACAAATAGGTAGAACAGGGTATCCCTTGGACACGACAAACACCAGTTTTCAAGTGCAGGGTTCAAAAACAAAACCAAACCAATATTAGTTATATTAAATTTAAAATTAATTAAATATAATTCTACATACCTCCCACTTTCACGCAACCGTATCGTTAGGGGTTGAACAGGATGTCAATCTTACCAATTTATAAAAAAATATTTTAAACGCAGACTTTTAATGCACTAAAAAGCCACAAATCATTTTTCACAGAGTTTATAGCTTGCAGTAAAAAAATGTAACATCAAAATGACAAAAAGCCTGGGGCGCTGATTCTACATGAAATTAACTTCTGCTTTATACTTCATTAGACACTTATGGATAAAATATATGATAAGTGCTTAAGCGCCCCATGCTTTTTGTCAATTTGATGTTACATTTTTTTACTGCAAGCTATAAACTCTGTGAAAAATGATTTGTGGCTTTTTAGTGCATTAAAAGTCTGCGTTTAAAATATTTTTTTATAAATTGGTAAGATTGACATCCTGTTCAACCCCTAATGGGTTATAATTTTAGAAAGTAAATTCAATTGCTGCCATCTGCTTATGCCATTATCCTGCTTCATCTTTTTATATTCTACTGGGTAAATGAAAACTGTGTGATTATGTGAGTATTTTTAAAAAATTATACTTTTACTATTATATTTAAATTTTTGTTCTTAATATATACTGTTTAACTATACCTCTTACATTTTAAGTAAATAAATAAGGGGACAGCTGTAAAACTGGTATTTGAAGTAATATAACAATTAAAAATGAAAATGGTATGGAATCAGTTTTACAAATAAAGGGTGCACTGAAATTTCAGCATTTCAGTGTAGGCCTATCATCAATTTGTAAAACTGATTTCATACCATTTTCATTTTTAATTGTTATATTACTTCTCTTACATTTTAGTTGGAAGTGCTGTATTTTTTCATTTTAAGTTAATGATGAAAAATATCCCATTCAACCTCTGATGGGTTTTTTATTGTCGTTCAGAATCAACATCATTGCACTCCGGGCAAACTCATAGGTGTTCAGTCTCCCTCAGCAAATGTTGAAGGGTATGAATACTAACAGCTCCTGTTGTGCGCTGATTGTACATATGCTGGATGCATCCTCTCATACGTTCATTCCTGCCAGTCCCATGCCTAATGCCAAACTCCAGCAATCTCAACCGTGATGATTCATCGATTGCAGGGTCATTCTCTAACAGGCAATCATAATTGTCTTCAGTATCTCTCCATTATCCATATTCAACGCACCCACTATATGTGCTCTTGAAGCTAGTCTATCAGCTCTTTCATTGCCGCGTACGCCTGCATGACCAGGACAGTAGATCCACACCAGTTCCTGAAGATTTTGAGGCTGCTATAGAGTTTTCCATTCATGCCGTAGCCATCCATTTTGGATCTTTCGAAGCATGGACTGAGAGTCTGACACAATAACTGCTCTTGTCAATGAAGTTTCAGACAACCACCTTAAAGCAGCAGTAGCTGCCTCTACCTCCATTCTCATACTGGAGGTTTTCGCTATGTTCAGCGATGATCATGCCCTTAATTCTAGCCGAGAAGCCCCATCCTGATTTCCCACCACGGGCTACAGATCCATCAGTGTACACAATGGCATCATTATTCCCAACATTTTCATTTATCAGTTGATCAATTTCCAGTTCTGCTTTTCCATTGCCCCAAGCTCCGCATTCTCTGCCAAGGCTGATGATGACCTGTTGGTAGGTCACCAAGTTCTCACTCCTCTCCCTTGCATGTTTTCAACTGTGGTCCCCTGTCGAATAGTTGACTCAGCCTGCGCCATCCATGACATCCCCCTCTTTATTCATACTCCCTTGATGTCAGCTATGCTCATGTCTAGGGGATGACTTTTATCTGTGGTTACTCGCATATAGGCTTTTACCTGAGTCATCGCATATCTAGATTTAATAGACAGCAAGCCAAGCATATACCGCATTGTCACAATGGGGGTATCTCACGTACAGCTCAAGACTAAACACATCCCTTCATTATGAATCCGTTCCAGTCGTTCACATTGCGATACTGACAGCGTGAGCATTCCCAGGTCATACTCAGCTACTGACAAGACCAGATGATGATATAGAAAAAACAGTAGTCTCTGCTCGAGGTGCGCAGCAGCCATTGTTTTCATCAGGTTCTGATGGGTTATAATTAGGATATATGTTGTTTTCAATTCTAAATAATATGAACAATTGCCGATATGGGAAATATTATACTGTCTTGTCAACATTGTGCATAGTAGGGTTCGTCAATCATAAAATAGCTTGCTCTTAGTTGTAGCCTGAGCTGTCATTTATTGATGATTCTCTAGTTCACTTTTTTTTCCATGCCACAATGTACGAAAATATCTGTATTTTTGCAGGTTAGTTTATGGTCTGGTACTGAATTCACCGAATTAAAGAAGCAAACAGTTATGTCTCCCCGCTTCTAACGCTCGAATTGCCAAATTGTATTGCGCGGTAGCATTATTTACTTCATGGAAACTATCGCATAGACACAAACACTGAAACCGAAACTCAGTTTTATGACTGTTGTTAGACAACGAATAATGTACATTATATAGCTACGTCAATCATCAGTCACATATTTATATAGTTGGTTCTTATAACAGAAAAACAATGAGGGTAACATAATTTGATCACCGATACTGAATTACGTCAAATATGCTCTTGTATTGTCAGCTTCTTGCAGACTACCACGTTGACAGGGTTGCCAGATCGAAATTTTAATTTAAAGCCAAACAATACTAGAAAAAAGCCAAAAAAAAAGCCAAACACATTTTAATACATTTTTCATACTCACATCACATGAAAAGCTCCAGATCCAGGTCATTACTATCCTCCCCACTGGAATGAGTGGAACACACGTCATAAACCTTGTCCGATATGAAGTTTTTTAGCATTTCTGGAGATGCAGTGACGTCTTTGTAACATTTGCTTGAAAGCAATAGTTCTGCCCTGATTCTCACAATTGCATCAAGAAGATTCAGCTGCATTCTGTTTTTTGCCTTCGTTTTAACGGAGGATACAAGAGGAAATATCCTCTCAACTACAGCATTGCTGACAGGGGTTATTAGGCAAGTAAGGGCAAATTTGGCGAGCTCTTTAAATGCCTGATGCTGAAGTACACCAATCCAAAACCAGGGCCGGCCCTAGGAATTTTGCCGCCCCGTGCAATACCATACCTTGCCGCCCCAGCCCAACCTCAAATTAACGTTTGAAATTTTTGAAACCATTATGTTATTAAACAAGCTTCAACATTAATTTCATGACCATTAGCCTAATTTTAAATAGTACCATTAATAATAATGTATTGATAAATTGATGAAAATACTGCATAATCATAAAATAAAAGATTGACTTTATTAGAGACAATTATATGAAATAAATGTAGTTACATTACTTACATATAGGGCATGCTCTTCTCATGTGGAACGATGAACTGCTGAGTCACAAACACTTAACTGTAGTATGTACATGTTATAGTTTTTAGCACTATTTTCACATTATTTGAATTTATATGGTTTGAAGTATATACTGCTTAAAAAGACACTTTTCTTCCTTTCATATTTGCAAAAGCAGAAATAAGGTCTGCGTAGTCTAATTTTTGACCGATTTCATGTTCAATTGAAATCATGGCAAGTCCTTCCAATCTAGTTTCGGCCATTGTTGAGCGTAAATAAGTTTTAATAAGCTTCAGTTTTGAAAAACTACGCTCACCACTTGCTACCGTTACCGGCAAAGTTAGTAATATTCTTAAGGCTATAGCGACATTAGGAGCAATGTTATTTTCAATAATGTAACGAAGAACTTCAATTGGTGGAGTATTTTCTGGTACTAATTTGGATACTACTTTCAGTTCATCATATAGCTCAATGGCATCAATGTCTCCATTTTCTTGATGTGTTAAAATGCTTTCTAGGTTTCTACATTTGTTTAAGAGCTCATTTGTCATCTCAGATTTCAATTTAGGGATGTTATATAAAAAGGAAAAATGTGAACTGTGATGTTCCAATTGCTCGAACCTTTCTTCAATAGAATTAGTTGCAACATCAATAATAAAAAAGAAAAATTCAATTTTGAATTTAGTTTTAGGATCTAAAATAGGTTCATCTCTTGCTTCATAGTTGTGTTCCTTTTTCTGCCGACGCACTCTAGTACATTCAAACGTTGGTATCAAATCAGGATCAGCTTCAACTTTCTCAGCTAATGTTGTAGCATCAACAAGAAAATTTTGAAATGATTTATCATTTCTGAGATTCTTAAGGCTCTGGAGAACATTTCTCAAAGTTGTTATGGCACTAGTCAATTCCATTTTTATGCTTTGCAACAGTTTACTAGCAACATTAATTTCGTTTAAAACATAGTACCATATAACCAGACAACATAAAAATTTAAAATCTCTGAGTTTTAGGGCAAGGGTTTCAGCTTCATGTCTCGCCATTTTGTCTACTGACTCGTCATCAGCAATTTCTATCAATGCATCATAAAATTCCTCAATATAATATCTTAAAGGACGAATGGCCTCGATTCTAGATTCCCAGCGAGTTGTACTTAGTGGCTTGGGCGTTAGAGTTGTAATATGTTTCTTAAGGATTCCCCAACGCAGTGTTGACGATGAGAAAAACACATACAATTTCTGAACCGTTTCAAAAAATAAAACCCCTTCTCTAGATGACATTGCGGCATCATTGACCACCAAGTTGAGAGAATGAGAACAGCAAGGGATATAAAAAGCTCTCGGGTTCAAGTCCCTAATACGTTGTTGAACTCCTGAATGTTTTCCTTTCATATTTGATCCATTGTCATACCCCTGGCCACGCATGTTTGCAATTGGAATATCCATGTCTGACAATTTTCTTAGAATGCATTCGGTTAACGCTGAGCCTGTAGTGGCTTCTACAGCAATGAAACCAAGAAAATGCTCATGAATGTTGATATCATCTGGATTCGTATTAACAAATCTTACAATTAGTGTTAAATTTTCAATGTGACTTACATCGGGAGTACAGTCTGCAACTATGCTATAATATTTAGCTTTCTCCACCATAGAAATTATTTCTTTTTTTTATGGTTCCAGAGAGAAGAGCAATTAATTCATTTTGAATGTTTTTCCCAAGGTAATGTTGGGTCAATCCACGAGCTACTCTCATTAAATGTTCACACATAACACTATCAAATCTGGCAATCAGTTCAAGAAGCTTTAAAAAATTTCCATTGTTAGGGTCATATAATTTATCAGATGTTCCACGAAATGGCAAGCATTGTTGGCTCAAGAACTGGACAATAGCAATTAGGCGTTCTATTATGCTCCTCCAGTGTCGAACTTCTGAATTTAATAACTCTTGTTGCATTGAATCAATTGTCTGTACTGATTTAAGCCTGGACGATAATTCAGTCCATGTTACCAACAGATTACTGGTATATATATATATATATATATATATATATATATATATATATATATATATATATATATATATATATATATATATATATATATATATATATATATATATATATATATATATATATGGGAGCCGCGCTGGTGTAATGGCTTCGGCGTTGTACTGGCGACCAGGTGTTCATGGTTCAAACCCGGGCGTCAGCGTTTGAAGAAATGTTTACGGCCGGAAATTTGACTGAATAACCTGAACGGCTCCTGTGATAAACCCTCTGTGGATGGGAAGGAGCGAAGCTCCTGACTGGGTTGGAAGGAAAGTCCTCAGGTTCCCCAGCCTCGCAATGACATGTCATTGGGCCGAAGGGCTGAAAGCCCAAGTGCCGCTGGTTAAGGAAAAAAAAAAAAAAAAAAAAAAATATATATATATATATATATATATATATATATATATATATATATATATATATATATATACAATGTATATATTTATTATTATATTTATCTGTCGGAGGGAAGGTATTTGGTTTTAGAATCAGGATGCTTTCCTGTTCAAAGATATATCACTCATGATTGATTGATACTGTTGTTATATGGATTATCTCCCCTGGAGATCGAATTTGGCGTATGAATCTGGATTTTGTTAGTTTGTGCCTTGTTGGGCCAGAAAACAGATTGTTCTTGTTTAGGTTTATGCAAGAATGTTTATGGTCCGAGTCTATGTTTACTCTGTGTCTATTTCAGACGATTCGGTCTTATATCGTGATATCTTGGTATGTCTATGTGGAACTATTTTTCCTTGTACTGTACTTTGGGGTCAGGTGCTTTCGGCGCATGAAGATACGTTAGGGAGTTCTTCGGTGATGAAGGAGCCTGGCGGGATGTCATGTCTTAGACCTGTCCAAAGTTTGTGATCTCTTCGATTGATTATGGGGACGAAGATAGTTTCTTCTAGGATTGTTAAATCCATGAGTTCCCCAGTGTTGATTCAGTAATGCCAGGAGAGTGTTCGTGTTTGCTAGTATATTTCGTATGGCAAGGTAAAGAACTGTTCACTGAACTCTTTCATTCCTAGGCTCAGATGGGCAGACGTCGATATGAATTTACCTATGTATATATGTCGGGACGACATGTTTATCTAGCAGCACTGTATATGTTTATATGCAGCAACTATGAGGACAGAATATGCTGATTCTTGTAGAATCATTTATTGTTGATGAACAAAACTTCGATTGAAGATTTACTATACATCCGCATAGTGAGCGATGCTCAACAGGGAACCAGAAGCCATTTTAGAATCCTATGTATTTTGGGAATCCTATTTATTGTCGATCATCAATCAGAGAACGGGGATGCCCCTTATTATCAGGTGATGATTAAGAGATCACAGTTATAAAGAAAACCCAATACTAGTGGGTTAACATTATCTTCACATAGATTTGCTGTACTTTACCTAAAGGAATCTTCGCTAGAAAAGAGGTCCTGTTTAGGAGTCAAGTTTGAACAGTATTTATTCACTGACATGCTCGGTCAGTAAGGCCTGATGATTGTATTGATAAACAATGGAAATCTAAGTGCTTGTTTACAGATGTTCCATTGCAATGTTATTCAACATGAATGCTAACTTATGATGGTAGACCATTGATCAACAATATGCCATTTATGTCAACCTGTGTTCCTGTACGATGCTTGTACTGTCCATGTGTACGTCCTATTAAATAATATGAAACGACCACAGTAGTCCAGCCATCCTTGACTTCCACCTGTGATTGGAGTGAGTGACCTGTGCACCTGTCGAACTGTCATCCATTCGCGTTTGTCATCATCGATGTCTACACTCACCCATTACATCAGAATATACGCACTTAACAGTACACCTTGTCAGGGCCCCAACAGTAGGTAACCTGACAAATTTACAGAACATTGTGACTGGACGAGCTATTCACAAAAAAACCTGTCCATACTAATCTGGTGCGAGAAACAAAGCTTTATCAGTGTGATGTCCAGTATAGTACAAGACCTTATCAATCCACTTTGTATGGGACTCCAAGTGGTTTTTAGATTTTTCGTGTTCATTAAGATACACATACAAATGACCCCAATCATTATAGCCATCAGTAGTGAGTGACATTTTATTACAGGAAAACAACTTACAGCAGAAACAAAATACATAATCTTTTTCTTTTGAATACACTAACCATGATCGATTAATATGTTCTCCATTGCTTAGCTCCCTAGTGTAAAAATTTAGGGAAAATTTCCGACCATTAGAGCTGCGCGGAAAAACGAACTCATTTTTTGGTCTCTCTGGCAGGCCTTTTTTTACGATTTCCAGTCTTTCGGTATCGCTTAAAGAAGGACTCCATCTTGCCGGATCAGTGTACCTCTTAAGTTCATCACTTAAATCTCTGGAATTGGAAACAGTCAAATCAGTCTCATTTTTGACATTGTTAGTAATATCTCCGTTACTGGGGTCCGAGTTAGAAGTACTTGCCATGAGCTCAGAATCATTTGTTTCGGCACATTTGCTTATTTTCTTCTGTCCTACCTCAGCTGTTTCAGTTTTTATATATTTATGTAAAGCCCCGCTATGTTTTTGAATATCGCGTTCTTTTTCCAGTTTCCGTTTCCGATATTCAGCACCTGATAGTTTTTTTCTTTTATCGGACATTATATCTATTTGAATATTAAAACTGTTTTAATAAACCCTACAATAAAGTGTATTATTTAGTAATGAATGGAGGCTGAAGCACTGTACTCATTTCCATAAAACGTTTTAAAAACTTATTTATCGCTGTAACTTCCTTGAATGCATACTCCAAAACAACTGAAACATTCGAACCGCCAACATAGAACAGTCGATAAAAAAAATATACTCCTGATTCCCACGCCAAGTTAATTAATTCCCGTCTCCCGTTCAGCCATGCCGGAAAATTTATCGTGGCGGTCTTCAGTTGACCACTGAACATGGAAAAATAATACTACTTGGAACAACTGTGGTTTCGACCAAGCCAATAAATTGTACTGACGCCTCTAAAGAAATACCTTTTACTGCCTCTGTAGGAGGAGAAGCTATCATTAGGATCGTATGGCAGAACTATTAGTGAAGACTTGAAAAACAGCTAAAGAACAGATCGCAGGTGCAAATATTTCTTATAGAAAACAGACAAAATGTGAAGGAATAGAAAAGTAAGGAATTTTAAAATAATCTAGACGAAACCTTCAAACACTCCGCGACACCATTCACAGAGGGTTTATTTCAGGGGCCGTTCAGGTTATTCAGTCAAAATCCTGGTCGATGACACTCTTACAAATGCCTGCGCCCGGGCTTGAACACCTGATCGCTAGCGCAGTGTGGTAACCATTACACCAGCGTTGCTCCCAGGCTGAATATTTTGGCGGGATTGTAAAAATAAGTAAAAAGATTTTTTGCCGCCCCCCAAAGCTTGCCGCCCCGTGCAAATGCACGTGTTGCGCCGTCGGTAGAGCCGGCCCTGTCCAAAACTGTTCAGTGTCTACAGGGAGTCCATCTTTCTTAAATGGAGCTTCTTCTTTCCAATCGACAAAAGGCATTTGTCTGTATTGTTCTTGAATTTTGAAGACGTTGTTTCCTGCATGGTGTATCAAGGGTAACTCGGAAAACATAGGCCTTGAAATTTGATTTAAAATTTTCACAGGGCTCAATGTTGAGAAACTTTCAAATGTATCTCTCGCCGACGGAAATCTACATGTAACTTGACTGAGAGCTTCTTCTAGCATAGACATACATCTTTCTTTGACATTTTTTACTTCTAGATCAGCCTCAGAACAGTTGTTCTGCTGTAGGAACTTATCACATGCTGTTAAGAAATTTGCACCAAAATCCACTTGATGCATTTTTTTTCTGTCTTTTGGCATCATACAGTCTGTTCTGAAGACTCTTCTGGTGTAAGAATATGTGTTGGTACAATTCATGAGGATAAGCTTTGGTTTGCAGAAAAAGGCTGTTCAGTCTTTCACATTCCTGCACAAGAGGTGTTGCAAACTCAAAGAACAAGTAGTTTTTGTAGTCTGACAACATTTCTTTTAGAAGTCTTGCTTTGAATTTTGTATCAAACTGTGATTGGGCTAGTTCAGCAGAAGTGAAATAAGCCTTTAGCTCTTCCCAGTTTATCAAAATATTAAACATAACCGTTCCACGCACAAGCCACAAGGTTTTTTCAAAGGGAAGGGGGCAGTTCTGGTTGGCTCAAATTCTGTAGCTGTGTTCATCAAAGTAAACAATTCTTTGTATGCTTCTCGTCTTAATTCACTATGGCAAAACCAATTGGGTATTTCTGACAGCAAAGATCCAATATTTGATGATAGCTTGGTGTGACGTACGTCTAGTTCGACAAGTGAATTTTCCCTGATTTGATGGATGATTAAAGGGACTTTCAGCTTTTCATAACATTAGAACCCCTGAACATTTGTTGTAACTTTTTGGTTTCGCCAGAGCGAACCGATTCCACCGGGACTCATTTAGTAGGCGGCATGAGATCTAAAGACACTGAGACGATCCCCGAGCAGAGAAGCTAGTTTCTCGCAGGTATTTATCATCTCCGCGCGAACACTAAACCGCTCGCAAGATGGACCAGAGCGGTCAGAAGAAAGACACTGGGGGGGGGGGGGGAGAATCTCAGGAAGGACGGGCGGCATGCTATCAAAGACAGTAGTGGTCCCTGAAACGATTTTCGCATCTCGGTGTTAAACACGGAACCGATCGCAGTGGGAGCGAACGGGAAAAGCTGACGCAAGCAGCGAGCGAAGATACGAGAGGCCAGGGGCGGCTTCTCTCTCTGGTCTGGCGGTCAGATCCCCAAAAGTCTTCTGAGATCTAAAAAGCTGTCAAGTTTCTCATGTCCCACTCATCTTTCATTTCATTCTAGATATATACAGACCTCGTAGAAATACACTTTATCACTCGCTGGCCAGAACTTAACAGAAGCACTAGCTATATTTGAAATCTTGCTAGATTATCCCATGGATTTTATACATATTTGCAGTGAATTCTATTCTGTGCAAAGCGGTAATATATATATTGTGTAAAGTGATCAGTGGTCTAGTTCAGTCATTCTATTTCACTGGATTTTGTGTTAATTTAAATCTATTAAATTAAACCATCTCAATAGTTCCAGTTGTAAATGTAATGATATACCTGCTATATTATTTCCAAAAGATAATAGATGTTAAATGCTTAAATTAACTTTTAAAGTCGCGAAGGAATTTATAATTAATAAATTTAGTTAAGTCATATATTTATAAGAGTGTGTTTTAACCACTAAAACTCGCGCAGTGTTTATTAAATACATAATTAAATACGCGAGCGTATATAAAATAGTCTTAACGGGAAATTCATCGCGCTTTAGAAGGTTATTTGTTTTTCGGTATATTACATGTCTTTTTTTCTTTCATACAGAGTGATCGTAACCTGTGCGATCCCAGCATTAAGAAAGCAATAAAGAAATCAATCTAAGCAAAGCAAAGCATAAACAGTGTGTAGAGTTCCCCTGAGGCAGAACTTGTTGAGACTGTGTAAATTTTTAATCTTTGAGGTGAGTCTATGTTTGGAATTCCGCTATCTAACTTATAGCAAAGAAAGCACACCCAAAGACAAATTTAACGCACCATCAAGCAAATTAAGTCGTAACGGGAAGAAGAACACTGGCCCGAGCTTTTGTTAGTTTACTGACACAGAGAGAGAATTCATATTTTCCTGAACAGTGATGTGACTAGTTTTCTCACTGGACTTAAACCATACCTCACGGATAAAGTGTACCAGCACGCGTAAGAATTTTATTATCAGCGGCATAGTCAAATAGACCACACCATCCTCACCCCGGTATCAGAGACCGTGCCCTCCCATAGAAACTGTTATTAAGAAAAGAGACACAACTACAGATTCATTTTCCAGCGATTACGGGATCCTTTTTATGTGCTGACCGCCTACCCGCTAATCTGGGGCTAGAACTTGAACAAACACTCATACATTTAGTTTGAGGTGTAACTGCTGTTGTGTTATTCTATGGAGTGCAAGATTTTTTCACAATCGGTAAGTGAGAGCAAGATGAGTGAAGGCCTTTACTAGCGCGTGTATGAATGACAGGAAATTAATTCTTTTGTGTAACCATTTTGTTAACTTGCTTACCTGGTAATATATATCTTTTCTGTATACCCTACATTGTTCCTTTAAGTGGGATAGTTGATAATTTGTTAACTCTGTTTAAAACCCCCTCCTTTTCATTTGCTTAGTAAAGGGAAGAACAATTGGGAAGAACAGGATTTCTTTCTACCACCTATACCTAATTTTGTAACACCTCTTTTCAGAGTAATTAACTTTACTGTTAGGTTAACTTACCTACGTTCCTGATAACTATCTATCTTTGGACTGGGTTTATCTTTGTCTAATAAGCGGGACGGGCTTAGTCGATACCAATCTTCTTCACCCCCCTCCCTACCTTGTTATTTGCATTTTTCTGTAATTTTGATAATTCTTGTTGTAAACAATTGATTATTTTAGTGATTGTCTTTTTTAACTTTAATAAACAACATAAACTTAATCGTTACGGTGTTGGACTACCCAAAGCCCATAAAAATTCCCCTATTTGTTTAAGATAGTTGTATCCACGTCGTCTGTGTGTTTGAAGCACCAAATCGGTGTGAGCGCAGATGTGTGTCTGGAAAACTGGCAAATAATTGTTTGACCAGGAGAGTGGAAGAGAAGATTGAGAGAAACGATTTGTCGTAAATAAGTCTGTCTTTACTCTCCTCCAGCACTCTGTGGAGCATCATATTTAATCTCTACATTTCTATCACTGAGCTTTTTTTCACCATCATTCTACACTCTAAACCGGACTACTATTTCTAAGACTCTTTCTCTCAAAATAAATTTACGACAATATTTGGCTGGCTCGCCGGGATAAAGATATTTTGAGTCTGATCTAAGTCTGGGTCTAACTAGATAGAGTGTGAGTGATCTGTCTTTGTGATTTAGGGAAATAAATAAATAATTAATTACACCCCTAGACAACGCCTTTTAGTATTTGGGTCGTCCACACAGCATATTTACAGGTTGTTTTCTTTCCACAGCAGTAGAAAGTACAGATAATCATAAATTTGGTTAGCTAAATTATCCTCTGGCGGAGTAAATTAATTTGTTTTCTTTATAAGATTTGCTGGGATTGCGTGATTGGTTTTACAGTCACTAAAGGTTTTTGAAGTTAAAAAGAGTTGAGCTTAGCTAAAGACGGATTGTTCTGATTTTTAAAAATTAAGTTAACAACGTCTCATCTCAATAATTGACTTCAGGGACGGAGTTTGTTGTCAGAGAATTAAAATTTAGGGAAAAAAATTTTTTTCCTTTTAAATTGTTTTAATATAAACTTTTCTCGACTGTTAGTAAAAGTAGATTCTTTTCTAGTGTAACTTACCATTTTAGTGGCATAGTCGCTTGCGTTAAGAGTCTTAAGTGACAATAATAGCAGCGATAAGTTTGCACATTGCAAATAGGAGGTAACACAAGTAAATTTATACTTTGTGTTTTTTTTTTCTCGTAGCGAGTTTGAGTTTTTTCCCCTTCTTGTTCCATCTTACTATTCTCTAGTCTTAGAAGCATCCAGTTCTTTGGTATGGCAGAGAGAAGTAGGATAAGATCCATTTTGAGACAGGAGGCGAAGGACTCAGGGTTAGAAGGAGAAGCCATGAACCTGTTTGTCAACAAAGAACTTAAAAGATATGACGCGGAGCAAGAGAGGGCAGAGAGGAAGGAAGCACAGGATAGAGCAGAGAAGACGGAAGCAGAAGAGAAGCGGACGATCGTCAATTGGAGCAGAAGAAAATTGAGGCAGAGATGGAAGCTCGCAGGGAGAGAGAGAGAGAGAGAGAGAAAGAGAGAGAGAGAGAGAGAGAGAGGGAAAGACAGCATGAACTGGCGCTTAAGGCTTTAGAGAGTCGGGCGCATCTACTTCAAATAACGGAGAGCCGTCTTCGCCCCAGTCTCAGTCAATGGACCTCTCCAGCACTCAATCTGCTCAATTAACTGCGATGTCTTTTGCTTTAGAGTCTTTTCCTATTCCCAATGAGAAAATTGACAGCTATCTAGAAAAATTCGAGAGGCTCGCAAATCTGTATGGGTTAGAGAGTTCCCGCTGGGCACTTAAACTCTCAACGTCATTAAAAAATACTGCTTATGACGTATATACAAAGCTGGGAACCAACCAACATGATTACGACATGCTGAAAAAGGCCTTGCTAGAGCGGTTTGAGATGACCGCCCGAAAATTTCTGCAAATGTTCAGAAACAGCCGAAAAGAGAGCACGGAAACATTCCCACAGTTCTCTTCACGTCTCACGGGCTATTTGACAAAGTGCATTGAATTATCTGACCTACCTCTTACATATGAGGGACTACTTGAACTTGTTCTTGTGGAACAGATAAAGTCAACTTTGTCAAACGAAACCCGTAGATTTTTGGCTGAACAGGGCGCAGTCAGGCTTGAGGACATACTCAATAAGGCAGAACGCTATACCAATGCAATGGCCGAACTTCCCAGCACTAAACGTAAACCCACAGATGAGCCATCTCGTAAACAAAATCTAGAGCAGTCATCCTATTCCTCTAATTCCTCTCAGAATTATAACCAACGAGAAAATAATACCCAGAGACCTCCCCAGGAAAAATCGAAATTCTACAAAACCCGATACCCCCCCAACAACAATTCTGATCAACCCACCAAGCCTACGTGGCAGCGCGGCCACCAAGGTCAAGGAAAAGGGAAGACCCCTACACCAGGAACGTCTGATCAGGGCAAACAAACCGGTCCAAACCGCGTCGGATGTTTGCATACAGCCTCGAAAGGTAGAGTCAATGTCAGTGATTCTCAACCTGAGGGGGACCGACCCTCAACTCGAGGAACTGTAATTTTGAATGGTACCTCAACTACTTGTCTCTTTGACACTGGACTAAGCTTTAGTTGTATTGTCGCTAGGCACCTAGTCAAACCCGGTCAGGAGACAGAGGAAACCGTCAAACTTAGTGGAGTTTTCAGGAGTGATGCACCCAGGACGCTTCCTATCGCACTGGTAGAAATACACTCTGACTTTGTCAGAGGAGTTATTAAAGCGGCCATTATGGATGATCCTATCTACCCAGTTATCCTGGGATGTAGATATGTGTTTATTGGGAGACCAAAGGAGCCGATTGTGGCAGCGGTAACCACAAGAGGGCAAGCCAAGAAGGAGAGGGAGCCTGCGCCAAATTTGTTGCCGAATGAACTGAAGGAGGCGCAACAAAAGGACCCTACTCTGGAGCCCTGCTTTAGAAAACTGCCCATGGCTAAGGACCCCAGACACAACGGAGACATCTTTTCTAAGGACGGCGTATTGTATCGTAGAACGGGCAACCCGGACACGGGGAATAACCAGCTCCTAGTACCGACGCAGTACAGAAGCCAGATCTTAGAAATGGGGCACTCTCTTCCCTTTAGCGGACATATGGGACAAAACGCCACTATTCAGCGAATAAAAACCCACTATTGGTGGCCAGGAATGAACTCTGACATTATCAGGTATGTGAAATCCTGCGCCCAGTGCCAACGGGTAGCACCAAAGCACTTGACACCCCCAGTACCTATGGGGCAAATGCCAATAGTGGGTACTCCATTTGAACGGGTTGCTGTCGACATCATTGGACCCCTGGAAAGGACCAAAAGAAGACACAGGTTCATCCTGACCTTAGTCGACACTTGCACAATGTGGGCCGAAGCTGTACCGCTACCATGCATAAATTCCAAGCATGTCGCAGAAGCCCTCGTGCAAATCTTTACACGGTTGGGATTCCCTCAACAAGTTTTGACGGACAATGGATCCCAATTCCGTAGCCTGTTAATGGAGGAGATCTTTAAGATCTTGAGGGCCAAACATATCCACACAAGTCCCTACCATCCGGCCGGAAATGGGCTCGTGGAACGTTTTAACGGCACCCTCACCACCATGTTACGTAAGCTGGGTCAGGAGAAACCGGAAGACTGGGACCTATATATATCGGCTGCCTTATTCGCCTACCGAGAGGTTCCCCAAGCGTCTACGGGATTCGCGCCAGCTACACTTTTATTTGGCAGACCTATTAAGGGGCCACTAGAAGCCTTACTTCGGTCCCTGACAGACCAAAAGGCTGACGAGACAGTCGTCTCTGCAAGCAAGTATGTATCTGAGCTCAAGGAAAGGCTAAAGCTAGGATGGGATCTAGCTACAACCAACCTTAAGAAAGCCCGCGCTAAACATGCTAAAAGATACAACAAAGCTGCAAAAGAGAGAGAACTACAACCAGGGGAGAAAGTTTTGTTGCTACTTCCTACCAAGCTATGAACAGATCAGAACAAATAGTCATTCTGCGCCTCAGAACAGGACACAACCGCCTCCGCAGCCACATGTATACAAAATTCAAGATTGGCAATTCAGCCATGTGTACATGTGGACAGGCACCCCAGACAGCGGAGCACGTACTGCAAGATTGCCCCGAATATGATATATTGAGGCAAACCCACTGGCCCAGAGAAACAACACTGGAAGCAAAACTATATGGACCCCTGTATGAACTACAAAAGACAGTGAAGTTTATACAAGAAACAACATTGCAGATATAGACAATATATTTCAAGCGAACGAAAGAAGAAGTTGCTACTTCCAACCGGAAGCAATAAACTTCGCATCGGATGGCAAGGGCCGTTTACCGTCCTTAAAAAGATCTCACGTACCAATTACAAGATCTCCATCAAAGGAAAGGAGAAGGTCTTCCACGTAAATCTACTTAAGAAATATCTGGAGAGACCGGTGCCATCCTCCGAGCATCTCCTGGCTGTCGCCATATAAACGGAAGACGAGGAAGATGATGATGGTTGCATGGAGTATCCATTGCAACCCACAGAATCCTTTAAAGATGTCAAGTTCGGCGACAATCTCTCACCAGAACAACAAACAGAAACCAGGGCGCTACTAAAACAGTACAGTGCAGTCTTAACGGATGTACCTGGTCGAACAAATCTCATCGAATTTGATATGAAATTAACAAACGAGACCCCTGTTCGAACCAGAGTTTACCCCATCCCGTACGCTAAAGCTGATGCACTTCGCGGAGAAATAGACAAGCTGCGTCAGGCAGGAATTATCAGTGAGTCTACATCTCCTTACAGTTCGAGCGTAGTGCTGTTGCAGAAGCCCAATAAGGAAGTTCGGCTGTGTATAGATTACCGGCTGCTAAACGCTGTTACGGAATTCCAGCCCGAACCTCTCCAAACTGTTTCTGAGTTGTTCACCAAGCTTAGCAAGGCAAAGATTTTCTCCAAGATTGACCTCAGTAAAGGTTACTATCAAATACCAGTCAAGGAGGAAATTAAACCCTTGTTAGCTTTCAGCACTAGTGAAGGACATTACACATTTAATGTGATGCCATTCGGTTTGCATAACGCACCAGGAGTGTTCACCAGGATGATGAGGAAGCTTCTAGAACCTTTGCAAAGTCCCCATATCCATAATTTCATGGATGACATATTAATTGCATCGGAAACCTACGAAGAACATATTGCTACGGTTGCTATGCTCCTCAGGAGACTACAGGAAACTGGTCTCACAGCCAGACCTAGCAAATGTCTCATCGGGTTTGAACAGTTAGACTTCCTGGGGCATACTATTTCTCACGGATGCAGCTGGCCTATTAAGAAGAACGTGGAGAAAATAGTGGCAGCAAAAAGACCCCGAACGAAGAAAGACGTACGTTCCTTCATATCACTATGTGCATATTATCAGAAATACATCCAGAACTTCAACGGACTGACAGCACCTCTGACTGACCTCACTAAGAAAGAGCGTCCGGATAAGGTCATGTGGGATCAAAAGTGCGAACACGCATACAGCATTTTGAAAGGACAGTTGTCTGCATACCCCATTTTGAGGTTGCCTGACCTCAAGAAACCTTTTGTATTACGGGTCGACGCGTCAGGTCAGGGCATCGGGTCAACACTGCTTCAAGCCGATGACAGTGACCCAAACATGCTATTTCCAGTTGCCTCTGGCAGTCGGAAATTAAATAAAGCTGAACGGAACTACAGCGTAATCGAAAGAGAATGCCTCGCTCTGATTGACGGTATCAGACGCCATCATGAGTTTCTCTATGGTACATCTTTCACGGTGCAAACAGACCACGCTCCGTTAGCATTTCTTGGTGCCAATAAGGAATTCGCTAGGATCATGCGATGGGCTTTATTGTTATCTGTTTATTCATTCAAAGTGGAATATATTCCGGGAATACAGAATGTCGGGGCTGATTTCCTGAGTAGAAACTGGTCTACAGAGGAAGAAGAGCAAACTGAAGATACCACTCATCCTAAAATCACCAATCAGATCACCTCCATTGTCAAAAAAATGAAACATGAAAAATGGTTTCATGTCTAAAAGTGGGGACGATTGTGACGTACGTCTAGTTCGACAAGTGAATTTTCCCTGATTTGATGGATGATTAAAGGGACTTTCAGCTTTTCATAACATTAGAACCCCTGAACATTTGTTGTAACTTTTTGGTTTTGCCAGAGCGAACCGATTCCACCGGGACTCATTTAGTAGGCGGCATGAGATCTAAAGACACTGAGACGATCCCCGAGCAGAGAAGCTAGTTTCTCGCAGGTATTTATCATCTCCGCGCGAACACTAAACCGCTAGCAAGATGGACCAGAGCGGTCAGAAGAAAGACACTGGGGGGGGGGGGGGATCTCAGGAAGGACGGGCGGCATGCTATCAAAGACAGTAGTGGTCCCTGAAACGATTTTCGCATCTCGGTGTTAAACACGGAACCGATCGCAGTGGGAGCGAACGGGAAAAGCTGACGCAAGCAGCGAGCGAAGATACGAGAGGCCAGGGGCGGCTTCTCTCTTTGGTCTGGCGGTCAGATCCCCAAAAGTCTTCTGAGATCTAAAAAGCTGTCAAGTTTCTCATGTCCCACTCATCTTTCATTTCATTCTAGATATATACAGACCTTGTAGAAATACACTTTATCACTCGCTGGCCAGAACTTAACAGAAGCACTAGCTATATTTGAAATCTTGCTAGATTATCCCATGGATTTTATACATATTTGCAGTGAATTCTATTCTGTGCAAAGCGGTAATATATATATTGTGTAAAGTGATCAGTGGTCTAGTTCAGTCATTCTATTTCACTGGATTTTGTGTTAATTTAAATCTATTAAATTAAACCGTCTCAATAGTTCCAGTTGTAAATGTAATGATATACCTGCTATATTATTTCCAAAAGATAATAGATGTTAAATGCTTAAATTAACTTTTAAAGTCGCGAAGGAATTTATAATTAATAAATTTAGTTAAGTCATATATTTATAAGAGTGTGTTTTAACCACTAAAACTCGCGCAGTGTTTATTAAATACATAATTAAATACGCGAGCGTATATAAAATAGTCTTAACGGGAAATTCATCACGCTTTAGAAGGTTATTTGTTTTTCGGTATATTACATGTCTTTTTTTCTTTCATACAGAGTGATCGTAACCTGTGCGATCCCAGCATTAAGAAAGCAATAAAGAAATCAATCTAAGCAAAGCAAAGCATAAACAGTGTGTAGAGTTCCCCTGACGCAGAACTTGTTGAGACTGTGTAAATGTTTAATCTTTGAGGCGATTCTATGTTTCGAATTCCGCTATCTAACTTATAGCAAAGAAAGCACACCCAAAGACAAATTTAACGTACCATCAAGCAAATTAAGTCGTAACGGGAAGAAGAACACTGGCCCGAGCTTTTGTTAGTTTACTGACACAGAGAGAGAATTCATATTTTCCTGAACAGTGATGTGACTAGTTTTCTCACTGGACTTAAACCATACCTCACGGATAAAGTGTACCAGCACGCGTAAGAATTTTATTATCAGCGGCATAGTCAAATAGACCACACCATCCTCACCCCGGTATCAGAGACCGTGCCCTCCCATAGAAACTGTTATTAAGAAAAGAGACACAACTACAGATTCATTTTCCAGCGATTACGGGATCCTTTTTATGTGCTGACCGCCTACCCGCTAATCTGGGGCTAGAACTTGAACAAACACTCATACATTTAGTTTGAGGTGTAACTGCTGTTGTGTTATTCTATGGAGTGCAAGATTTTTTCACAATCGGTAAGTGAGAGCAAGATGAGTGAAGGCCTTTACTAGCGCGTGTATGAATGACAGGAAATTAATTCTTTTGTGTAACCATTTTGTTAACTTGCTTACCTGGTAATATATATCTTTTCTGTATACCCTACATGAAAACAAAGATGAAAACATCAAGTTTGCCTATCATGTGAGTTCGCTATTTGTGTTGGTACCGAGTAGACAAGATGGCGGTTTTGTGATGTGTCAACCGGACAGTGTTTCAAAACATTACAGATTTATTGAGGGATATTGTTACTGCTCCAGGTACATTTTTGTATGTACCTGCAAGGATACTTGGAGAGGAGATGGGCTCCGCCAAGCAAACCTCTTGCCCACTGAAATGTTATGATGGAAAGCCAACTCAGTAATAATTTGCCGGATCGGCCGATGCCCGGATTAACAACGGCCGCGCTCTCATTGCCCCTTGAGAGTGATAAGTCAGCGAATGGGGTACAAACACCTGTTTTGAAACTTCCAAGAGAAAATTTTGTTGTTGGAACTTGGAATGTACGCACGCTATATGCGTGTGGAAAAGTCAAAGAACTAACACATGAACTTGTTAGATACTCGTGGGACATCCTGGGCCTAGCAGAAGTCAGATGGACAGGATTAGGTGAATCAATAACGGATGATGGTCACAAAATTTGGTTTAGTGGAGATGAGTCTAAACATCAGCATGGAGTAGGTTTTATCGTACATAAAGATAGATTGAACTCTGTCATCAGCTGCACCCCAATAAATAGCAGGCTTATCACCATTCGTATTGCAGCACATCCAAAGAACATCTCCATCATACAGGTATATGCCCCCACTACTGACTATGAGGATGAGGCAATTGATACATTTTATGACAATCAGGATGAAGCAATTAAGAAAATTCCAAAGAAAGATCTTCTCATCGTGCTAGGTGATTGGAATGCTAAAATAGGGCCAGATGCATACGGTCACTGGGCTGGCACAGTGGGGAAATTTGGGACAGGAGAAACCAACGATCGAGGACTAAGGCTACTAGAATTTGCCAGCAACTATAAACTAACCCTTGCAAATACACTATTTCCTCATAAGTTATCAAGAAGAACAACGTGGCATGCCCCAAAAACTGAGATACATGGCCAAATTGATTTTATTCTTGTTTCCAAAAGATTCAAGTCCAGCATTAATAAAGCCAAGACTAGGACTTTTCCTGGCGCCGACATTGGTAGTGATCACGACATGATATTGATGACGCTCAAGCTTAAACTCAAAAAGAACTATAATCAAAACAGATGTTCTCAGTTAAGATTCAATTTAGACAAATTGAAAGATCCAGAAATCGCGGGAATCTTTGAGGCAACTGTTGGAGGAAAATTCGCAGCTCTCAACTTTTTGGAGGATGATATCAACTCAATCACAGAGAACATGAAAGATGTGCTCATTGAATCAGCAACAGAAATACTTGGTAAAAGAAAGAAAATAAACAAACCATGGGTTACAGATGACATTCTGAAGTTATGTGATACACGGCGGGAAATGAAGAAGGTGAAGAAAGAGGTTCCTGAAGCAGCATGGCAATACAGTATGGTGAATAAAAATATTAGAAAGAAAATGAAACAGGCCAAAGAAAAATGGGTAGCTGATCAATGTGAGTCCATTAATACGGGGCTAATAAAAGGTAACAGCAAGGCAGCTTTTGACACATTAAGAAGACTATCAAAACCCCAACAGCCTAGGGTAACTGTCATAGAAGATAGCAATGGGGCTCTGCTCAATGAAAAAACAGCTGTAATGAGAAGGTGGACAGAATATTGTAAAGAATTATATAACTGTAAACTTGACACTGACTTAGGCATATTAAACAACATTAAGTGCGAAAACAGAGAACTCGGAAATGCAGCAATACTACGGGAAGAAGTGGAAGAGGCTATATGTTCGATGAAAGGAGGGAAGTCACCGGGTGTGGATAATATACCAGCAGAGCTCTTGAAATATGGAGGACCAGATATAGTAAAAATCATGACAACAATTTGCCAGAAGATCTCATCTCATCTCATAATCGTTTCCTCTTCTACCCCGTGAAATGAGGTGTAGAGGGGACCCAAGTGCACAAGGCCCAAGGGCAGACATGTAATCAAAGAGACTTGGCAAACAGGTGATTAGCCCATTGTGCCTGCCAGAAGATATGGAGTACAAAAAAATGGCCTAAAGAATGGACGCAATCATTAGTAATACCGCTTCCAAAGAAAGGAAATCTAAAAATGTGCAAGAACTACAGAACCATTAGCCTTATTAGTCATCCAAGTAAGGTGATGTTAAGGATACTTTTGAACAGAATAAAACAGAAATCAGAAGAAATCTTGTCAGAGGAACAGGCTGGCTTTAGACCAAAAAGAAGTACCTCAGAACAAATCTTCAATATTAGATTACTGATCGAAAAACATCTCCAGCATCAACATGATTTATACCATAACTTCATCGATTTCACAAAAGCCTTCGATCGAGTCTGGCATGAAGGCTTATGGCAAATAATGAGAAAATTCAATTTTGATACCAACATCATAGATATCATTGAAGCACTATACAAGGACGCAAGCAGTGCTGTTTTTGCAAGCAACGACATTGGAGAATTTTTCAAAACAACTGTAGGAGTTCGCCAGGGATGTATCCTGTCACCAGTGCTCTTTAATATATATCTAGAACATATTATGCAGGAGGCTCTCTACGATTATAAATCAACCATATCGATTGGAGGCCGACCTCTGTGTAATCTACGTTTTGCTGATGATATTGATCTGATAGCTGGAACAGAATCAGAACTTCAAGACCTTACCTCTAGACTGGAGAAAGTAACAAGAACGTATGGGATGGAAATTAATATAGAAAAAAGCAAGATATTGGTGAATAGCCATAAGAAACATGTTCCGACCAACATTACGTTAAATGGGCAAACGTTAGAAGAAGTTAACACCTTTAAATATCTCGGGTCCACTATATGTAGTGATGGAAGATCAAGTAAGGAAATCAAGACAAGACTTGAGATGGCCTCAGCTGCCATGACAAGGTTGAATGTGATCTGGAAAAGTAACATCAGTTTTCCTGTGAAGATCAAATTATACAAATCACTTATATTATCTATTCTCTTGTATGGGTGTGAGGGCTGGACACTCACTGCAGATACGGAGCGAAGGATTCAGGCTTTCGAGCATAAATGTTATAGAAGAATTTTGCGCATTTGCTATAAAGAGCACAAAACAAATGTCTATGTTAGAGAGAAGATAAACACCTATGCAAGCCACCAAGAACCACTTTTGTCAATAGTGAAACGTCGAAAGCTTGCCTGGTTTGGGCATGTAACTCGTCATGACTCCCTTTCGAAAACGATCCTCCAGGGAACAGTCGAAGGTAAACGGAGAAGAGGAAGGCAAAGAAAATCCTGGGCTGATAACATCAAAGAATGGGCAGGACACGGTTTTTCCACACTTGTACGCATTGCTGAGAATAGAGAGCAGTGGAGGACCCTGTCTGCTGATGCTTCCACCATGGCACCCCTACGACCCATGACGGGTTATGGGTTGAGATGAGATGATGATGATACCCTACATTGTTCCTTTAAGTGGGATAGTTGATAATTTGTTAACTCTGTTTAAAACCCCCTCCTTTTCATTTGCTTAGTAAAGGGAAGAACAATTGGGAAGAACAGGATTTCTTTCTACCACCTATACCTAATTTGGTAACACCTCTTTTCAGAGTAATTAACTTTACTTTTAGGTTAACTTACCTACGTTCCTGATACCTATCTATCTTTGGACTGGGTTTATCTTTGTCTAATAAGCGGGACGGGCTTAGTGGATACCAATCTTCTTCACCCCCCTCCCTACCTTGTTACAATTTTGTATTAACCATTGTAAACCCTGAGGATAAATCCGGAGTCGGAGTCCCTAAGGCAGTCTAATGTCGATTCGACATTATTCTGGCAACTCCTGCGACATGGCTGGTACCAAACTGTATCGGCTACTGCCGTTCCTTTGGATCTACCGGCTGTGTGGAGAGGGGGAACATGCTGCATGGGCAACAGCTTGATCTCCATATAACTGTGCCCAAGCTCGCGCCCTGGAAAGGACACTCCAGCTTCACCCTATAGGTGTCGGCAAAACACGGGAAGTAGCAGTTACCGGTTATAAGCATTATGCCCAATTGGCGTAGGGCATGGCGCCAGGGGCTACTTCCGACAGTGGGAGAGGTTCTAGGATCTCACTGGACAGCTACCGCGCGCTTCAAGCTGGGCAGCCCCCAGTCAATAAGGTGTTGTCCCGCCACTGTCTGCTTTCCCCATTGGGTGCATGGGGATTAGGGTCAAACCCGAACTGTGGACAGAAAATTTTGCACCAAGCAATTATCGAAAAAATAGATTATATCCCCTGCATAGGATGCTGTGCCAGTGCTGGGAAGAGACAACTATTCCTCAAGACATGCGAGATGCCAAGATTGTAACACTGTATAAAAATAAAGGAGACAGAAGTGATTGCAATAACTACAGAGGCATCTCTCTTCTTAGTATTGTTGGTAAGGTTTTTGCCAAAGTCATCTTAATGCGACTACACAAGTTAGCTGAGCGCATATATCCAGAGGCACTGTGTGGATTCCGAGCTGGCAGATCAACAACAGACATGATCTTCTCTCTCCGCCAGCTTCAGGAAAAATCAAGAGAGCAGAAAAGACCATTATATATCGCCTTTATAGACCTCACAAAAGCATTCGACCTGGTTAGTAGGGATGGACTCTTTAAAATCCTCCTGAAAATAGGCTGCCCTTCTAAAATGCTGGAAATGATAAAGTCATTCCATGACGACATGAAGGGAACAGTCCAATATGCTGGAAGCACGTCACAGCCCTTTGATATACGAAGTGGCGTTAAACAAGGCTGTGTTCTGGCTCCGACCCTCTTCGGAATCTTCTTTGCCTTACTCTTGAAACATGCATTCAGAGATGCAACTGAAGGAATATGCCTTCACACTAGGTCAGATGGCCGTCTGTTTAATCTTTCAAGGCTGAAGGCAAAAACAAAAATCAGAAGGGTCACTATAAGAGACTTGTTGTTCGCTGATGATGCTGCAGTCGTCACTCAAAGCCAACAGGAGCTTCAGAGCTTGATGAATCGCTTCACTAAAGCATGCAAGGACTTTGGCCTCACAATAAGTCTAAAGAAAACGAATGTGCTGAGTCAGGATGTGGGTGCTGCACCAGTTATCACTATCGATAACTATGAATTGGCAGTGGTGCACCACTTCACATACCTAGGGTCTACCATCAATGACAAACTCTCACTGGATACAGAAATCGACAGCCGCATTGGCAAAGCTGCAGCTACCTTTGCCCGCCTCACATCGCGTGTTTGGGGAAACTCTAAACTCACAATGAAGACCAAAGCTGCGGTATATAATGCCTGCGTCACCAGCACACTCCTATATGGCAGCGAGACCTGGACGACCTATGCTAAGCAAGAAAGAAGGCTCAATACCTTCCATTTGCGGTGTCTACGCCGCATCCTCGGCATCTCGTGGAAAGATAAAGTGACAAATGTCGAGGTGTTGTCACGTGCTGGCCTTCATCATCATCATCTCAACCCATAACCCGTCATGGGTCGTAGGGGTGCCATGGTGGAAGCATCAGCAGACAGGGTCCTCCACTGCTCTCTGTTCTCAGCAATGCGTACAAGTGTGGAGAAACCGTGTCCTGCCCATTCTTTGATGTTATCAGCCCAGGATTTTCTTTGCCTTCCTCTTCTCCGTTTACCTTCGACTGTTCCCTGGAGGATCGTTTTCGAAAGGGAGTCATGACGAGTTACATGCCCAAACCAGGCAAGCTTTCGACGTTTCACTATTGACAAAAGTGGTTCTTGATGGCCTGCATAGGTGTTTATCTTCTCTCTAACATAGACATTTGTTTTGTGCTCTTTATAGCAAATGCGCAAAATTCTTCTATAACATTTATGCTCAAAGGCCTGAATCCTTCGCTCCGTATCTGCAGTGAGTGTCCAGCCCTCACACCCATACAAGAGAATAGATAATACAAGTGATTTGTATAATTTGATCTTCACAGGAAAACTGATGTTACTTTTCCAGATCACATTCAACCTTGTCATGGCAGCTGAGGCCATCTCAAGTCTTGTCTTGATTTCTTTATTTGAACTTCCATCACTACATATAGTGGACCCTAGATATTTAAAGGTGTTAACTTCTTCTAACGTTTGCCCATTTAACGTAATGTTGGTCGGAACATGTTTCTTATGGCTATTCACCAATATCTTGCTTTTTTCTATATTAATTTCCATCCCATATGTTCTTGTTACTTTCTCCAGTCTAGATGTAAGGTCTTGAAGTTCTGATTCTGTTCCAGCTATCAGATCAATATCATCAGCAAAACGTAGATTACACAGAGGTCGGCCTCCAATCGATATGGTTGATTTATAATCGTAGAGAGCCTCCTGCATAATATGTTCTAGATAAATGTTAAAGAGCACTGGTGACAGGATACATCCCTGGCGAACTCCTACAGTTGTTTAGAAAAATTCTCCAATGTCATTGCTTGCAAAAACAGCACTGCTTGCGTCCTTGTATAGTGCTTCAATGATATCTATGATGTTGGTATCAAAATTGAATTTTCTCATTATTTGCCATAAACCTTCATGCCAGACTCGATCGAAGGCTTTTGTGAAATCGATGAAGTTATGGTATAAATCATGTTGATGCTGGAGATGTTTTTCGATCAGTAATCTAATATTGAAGATTTGTTCTGAGGTACTTCTTTTTGGTCTAAAGCCAGCCTGTTCCTCTGACAAGATTTCTTCTGATTTCTGTTTTATTCTGTTCAAAAGTATCCTTAACATCACCTTACTTGGATGACTAATAAGGCTAATGGTTCTGTAGTTCTTGCACATTTTTAGATTTCCTTTCTTTGGAAGCGGTATTACTAATGACTGCGTCCATTCTTTTGGCCATTTTTTTGTACTCCATATCTTCTGGCAAATTGTTGTCATGATTTTTACTATATCTGGTCCTCCATATTTCAAGAGCTCTGCTGGTATATTATCCACACCCGGTGACTTCCCTCCTTTCATCGAACATATAGCCTCTTCCACTTCTTCCCGTAGTATTGCTGCATTTCCGAGTTCTCTGTTTTCGCACTTAATGTTGTTTAATATGCCTAAGTCAGTGTCAAGTTTACAGTTATATAATTCTTTACAATATTCTGTCCACCTTCTCATTACAGCTGTTTTTTCATTGAGCAGAGCCCCATTGCTATCTTCTATGACAGTTACCCTGGGCTGTTGGGGTTTTGATAGTCTTCTTAATGTGTCAAAAACTGCCTTGCTGTTACCTTTTATTAGCCCCGTATTAATGGACTCACATTGATCAGCTACCCATTTTTCTTTGGCCTGTTTCATTTTCTTTCTAATATTTTTATTCACCATACTGTATTGCCATGCTGCTTCAGGAACCTCTTTCTTAACCTTTTTCATTTCCCGTCGTGTATCACATAACTTCAGAATGTCATCTGTAACCCATGGTTTGTTTATTTTCTTTCTTTTACCAAGTATTTCTGTTGCTGATTCAATGAGCACGTCTTTCATGTTCTCTGTGATTGAGTTGATATCATCCTCCAAAAAGTTGAGAGCTGCGAATTTTCCTCCAACAGTTGCCTCAAAGATTCCCGCGATTTCTGGATCTTTCAATTTGTCTAAATTGAATCTTAACTGAGAACATCTGTTTTGATTATAGTTCTTTTTGAGTTTAAGCTTGAGCGTCATCAATACCATGTCGTGATCACTACCAATGTCGGCGCCAGGAAAAGTCCTAGTCTTGGCTTTATTAATGCTGGACTTGAATCTTTTGGATACAAGAATAAAATCAATTTGGTTATGTATCTCAGTTTTTGGGGCATGCCACGTTGTTCTTCTTGATAACTTATGAGGAAATAGTGTATTTGCAAGGGTTAGTTTATAGTTGCTGGCAAATTCTAGTAGCCTTAGTCCTCGATCGTTGGTTTCTCCAGTCCCAAATTTCCCCACTGTGCCAGCCCAGTGACCGTATGCATCTGGCCCTATTTTAGCATTCCAATCACCTAGAACAATGAGAAGATCTTTCTTTGGAATTTTCTTAATTGCTTCATCCAAATTGTCATAAAATGTATCAATTGCCTCATCCTCATAGTCAGTAGTGGGGGCATATACCTGTATGATGGAGATGTTCTTTGGATGTGCTGCAATACGAATGGTGATAAGCCTGCTATTTATTGGGGTGCAGCTGATGACAGAGTTCAATCTATCTTTATGTACGATAAAACCTACTCCATGCTGATGTTTAGACTCATCTCCACTAAACCAAATTTTGTGACCATCATCCGTTATTGATTCACCTAATCCTGTCCATCTGACTTCTGCTAGGCCCAGGATGTCCCACGAGTATCTAACAAGTTCATGTGTTAGTTCTTTGACTTTTCCACACGCATATAGCGTGCGTACATTCCAAGTTCCAACAACAAAATTTTCTCTTGGAAGTTTCAAAACAGGTGTTTGTACCCCATTCGTTGACTTATCACTCTCAAGGGGCAATGAGTATGTATACGCTGCTTAGACAGCGCAGACTTCGCTGGCTTGGCCATGTTCGCCGCATGGAAGATGGTCACATCCCAAAAGATATCTTCTACGGACAATTAGCAGATGGCAAGAGAACAGTTGGGCGACCACAGCTGAGGTTCAAAGATGTGTGCAAGAGAGATATGAGGGCACTGGACATGGATCCAGCAACATGGGAGGATGAAGCTGCTGATCGCACTAAGTGGCGATGCTATTTACGGCACCACCTCAGATTGGGCGAAGAGAGGCTCACACAAGAAGCAGAGGTGAGGAGAAAACGTCGAAAGGAGCACCAGGAAAATAAGCAGCTGAGGGCTGCCACCTCAGGGGCGCATTCCCATAGTCAGTTATGACTGAAGGGGCTATTATTATTATTATTATTATTAACCATTGTGTACTAATTTTATTGCTTCTTACTCATTCCTACTCCCCTCATTCTTTCTTTCCTATTGACTATTATCATGTCCGATTGCAAAAACTCAAATCAAAATATAGGCAATATCACTAATTCATGGCTTAAACTATCAGGGCTTAAAATTGGTCATTTAAACATTTACCACCTGCTAGGTAAGCTTCCTGAAGTCTCCACCTCTCTCCAACAAAACTTCCACATATTTGGTTTTTCTGAAACCCGTCTCAATGACAAAATTACAGATGAAGAAATTAGGATTAATGGATTCACCACCATTCGCAGGGATTCTAACAGACAACATGAAACAGGGCTAGTTATATACATCTCAACATCTCTTCAGTACAGACGCCGTGATGATCTAGAACATACTGGTATTGAATGTATATGGCTGGAAATAAAACTCCCCAACCTGACCCCCGTTTTAATTGGTTACCTGTACCGAAACCCTAGCTCTTCTGCTGTATGGTTTGACACATTCTCACGAATGACGGACAACGTTTGGGCTTCTTCGAAGGAAATTATTCTACTGGGAGATTTCAATATTGACCTTCACAAATCGAACAACACGTGGAATGATATCACCATCTCATACAACCTCACACAGTTAGTCAATCAACCCACGAGAGTAACAGATTCATCATCTACACTAATTGATCATATCTATACGACCTGCCCAGAAAACATTGTAGAATGCACAGTTACACGGACAGCATTAAGTGACCACTATCCTATTTGCTGTACCTGGACGAGAAAAGGGTTCAAAGCACCTAAAACGGAACATATCACAGTCCATTACAGGAATTTCAAAAACTTTAACCTTCAATTATTCCTACAAGACCTACAAATATCCCCTCTCTCATACGTGTACCAACTTCCCCATCCAGAAGAAGCCATAACATACTGGACACAAACTTTTAACAATGTATTTGACAAACATGTTCCTATAAAGCAAGTTCGTGTTAAAAATATCAGAAAGACCCCATGGATAACAAACGAAATATTATCAACAATGAGAGAGCGGGACGAAGCACATAAGCTCAAAGATTTCAGCAGGTATCGGATGCTTAGAAACAAAGTACAATACCTCATTCGTCAGGAAAAGAAACTACATTTCAGAAAGATGATTCAAGACAAAGCAAACAGTAAAGAAGTCTGGGCAGCCATTAGAACACTAACACACAAAACAAAGTCACTAAACTCTTTACCAAAAAGCTGCTCCCTCACGGCTACTCATTTTAGTAACCACTTCAAAACAGAAATTAACCATCTCAAATCGACACTAAAGCCAATGGACTGCGATATTAGTAAACTGACCGCCTTCTGCAACACTGAACATACCATAACAGATCTTAGAGATATTCCTTTTCTAACAGTACACGAAGTTCTCAAATATATCTTGGCATTAAAAAACAACAATTCATCTGGTCTTGATGGTATCAGCAATAAGATTCTACGTTACGCTGCACCCATCATTTGCGACTCCTTAACCTATGTGTACAATCAATGTATTCCTGTACAGAAAACCGGGTCTAAAGCGGGTTCCTGTGCAGAAAACCTGGTCTAAAGCGGGTTCCTGTACAAAAAACCTGGTCTAAAGCGGGTTCCTGTACAAAAAACCTGGTCTAAAGCGGGTTCCTGTACAAAAAACCTGGTCTAAAGCGGGTTCCTGTACAGAAAACCTGGTCTAAAGCGGGTTCCTGTACAGAAAACCTGGTCTAAAACGGGTTCCTGTACAGAAAACCTGGTCTAAAACGGGTTCCTGTACCGAAAACACACAACTACTTTCCCACAGCATTTAAATCTGCCAAAGTGTATCCTCTCTATAAATCTGGCTCACATAGCGATCCCAACAGTTACAGACCAATATCCCTTCTATCATCTCTTTCAAAACCACTAGAGAAACACATTTACAACACCACATTTCAACACTTAACAACAAACAAACTGCTCATTGAGAGCCAGTCAGGTTTCAGACCCAAACATTCCTGTCACACAGCTCTCACCAAAATGGCAGATAACTGGCTGTCGAACGTAAATGATGCGAAATTAGGTGGTGCTGTTTTTGTTGACTTCAAAAAAGCATTTGACATGATTGACCACACTATCTTGGTTCAAAAGTTGGAAACCCTCAGAATAGGCCCTAATCCACTAAACATCATCAAATCATTCCTGGGAGATCGACAACAGTTAGTGCTTCACAACAACTCGACATCAGATTTCTCGAAGATAGATACAGGAGTACCGCAGGGTTCTATTCTTGGGCCCCTACTCTTCGCAATGTTCATCAACGACCTACCACTACATCTAAAATATTCAACATGTGACCTCTTTGCAGATGATTGTACTATCTACACTAGTGACAATGACTGCGTGGCACTTGAAATGACTCTTCAATGCGATGTAGACAATCTAACAAAATGGAGTAATATGAATCGTATGCCATTAAACACAGTAAAAACGAAATCTATGTTGATTACCACCAGACAGAAACTCCTAAACTGCACCAAAAGATCGCTACAGGTACACGCGGAATCAATACAAATTGAACATGTAACAGAACACAAAGTTCTAGGAATCACGATTGACCAGCACTTAACGTGGAACTCCCATGTACGGAATTTAACCAAACACTTAGCTCAAAAGACGTACCAGCTAGCCAAAATAAAACACTTCTTAGACGCAGACACTAGACTATTGTTCTACACCTCACATATACAGACACATCTAGATTACTGCTCTACACTATGGGATGGTTGCCCTGCTTCCACCTCAAAGAGACTGCACTCCCTGCATAAGAGAGCAATACGTCTGATCACCGATAATCGCACGATATCACACACAAGGACAGGAAAAGAACCCACAATACTGTCCCTGAAAAAACGTCTTCTCTACAACAAAGCCAAGCTGACCCACGCAATTCTATCAAACAATGCTCCGCCGTACCTACAATCATTGTTTCAAACCAGTAGAAGAGAGGGACTACAATTACATCAGTTACGTCTGCCCAAACCTAGGATCGACCTGTTCAAACAGAGTCTAGCCTACTCTGGAGCCTACTTATGGAACAGCCTTCCACACCACCTAAAAAGCCTACCTACACAATATTCATTTAACAAAGCACTTTTCAAACACTTCCTAAACACTGATTATCTACCCCCATAGAAACATCATTTGCCTGTCAACATCTCATCCATAGGTCAACATTTCTTTTCCTCTTCCGCTCGTTTTTAATGGGAATAATTTGTTTTATATCCATGTAATACTATTATATAATGTAATGTATGTGAGAATGTACCCGCATACCACTGTACTTTAGAGATGTGAATGTTTCCGTATGCTTAAATGGGTGATGTACATGCAGATATAATTTTTTTTTTTTTTAAACTGCTGAAAGACTTTTTCTGCTACAGAAGTGCGCAAGAAAGTGTTATTATTATTATTTCAATTTCCGCCAAGAATGTGTGGATGTAAGCGAGAATGTGTTTTTGTAATTTTTGTATTGAGGATTGATGACACATTCAAAAATACTACATTAGACGTTTTGACCGCATAAGTGAGTGTCGGTATACATAACTTATTTATTTATTGTTTTGTTTATATTATTTTATTTTTTATTATTATTATTTTTCTTCAGTCACTATCTTGTTTATTCTTTAAAAAAAACCTAGGCTACTCATTTAAAAAAAAATTATGATTGTATACTGTAAATGAATGCTGTTATGTTAACTTTATAATGTTGCATGCCTTTAAATTAATGCTTAAAGTAATACGTGGGAATAAAAGGATATAGTATGCAAGATTAATGAGAGTGAAAGGGCAGAATGTTAGACGGGCCTGCGTGCCCAATTCTCAACCCTTCGAAAATAAAGTTCGTTCGTTCGTTCGTTCGTTATTTGCATTTTTCCTGTAAATTTTTGATAATTCTTGATGTAAACAATTGAAGAACAAGCGGGTTTCAGGCCGAAACGATCATGTATTGATCAAATATTCACACTAAGAACAATTATAGAAGAATCAGTGGAAAGGCAATCGCCACTTATTATCACCTTCGTCGATTTTCAAAAAGCCTTTGATAGTCTACACCGCCCATCATTGTGGAAGATACTTACAATCTATGGTTTTCCAACAAAATATGTGAATATAATCAAAGCGCTATATGACAATGCAAGATGTTGTGTTAGAACAAATAAAGGGAATACAGAATGGTTTACAGTAGAAACAGGGGTGAAACAAGGCTGTATTATGTCACCACTACTTTTTGGAATAGCTATTGATTGGGTTATGAGAAACTATACCCACAATGAACAATTGGGTATAAAATGGACAAATGGAAAATTCCTGGGGGACCTGGATTTCGCAGATGATGTAGCATTCTTAAGTTCAACACCAAGACAATCCCAAGAAGCAATAAATAATTTGTGTCATCTCTCGGTTAAAATTGGTCTCCAAATAAATGCCTCTAAAACTAAAGCTATGAACTTTTCTAACGAGACCTTTGATATCATCTTGAACGGGGAAAAACTACAGAAAGTTGAAAGTTTCAATTATTTAGGCAGTAAAATGACTCAGGATGGTGACACAACAAGAGAAATCCATACTAGAATTGCTTTGGCAGCTAGCGCCTTCAATAGATTATCTAACATTTGGAAATTACGATCATTGAATATACATACCAAGCTTCGTCTGTTTAATTCAAATGTTATCTCAGTGTTAACATACGGCTGTGAGAGTTGGAAAATAACAAAATCATTGGAGAACAAGCTGAATACATTCGAGAACAAATGTCTTAGAAAACTCATGAACATCAGTTGGAAAGAATTCAAGACTAATCGACAAATAAGAGAAGACTCTAGGCAGAAATATGTCTCCGACTATATAAGGAAAAGACGATGGTCATATATCGGTCATGTCCTACGAATGCAAAACAACAGAATACCACTACAGGCGCTCACTTGGGTTCCTGAGGGTAAGCGGAAAAAAGGAAGACCAAAAGAAACACTCAGAAGAACAATAATAAGAGAAGGAAGAACGTTGGGCCTAAATAATGTGCAAGAGCTAAGAGGAGTGGCGTCACAACGAACAACCTGGAGAGCACTGGTTTCTGCCTTATGCGCCGTGTTTGGCGCTTAAAGAATTAGAGAATTTATTATTATTATTATTATTATTAAACAATTGATTATTTTAGTGATTGTCTTTTTTAACTTTAATAAACAACATAAACTTAATCGTTACGGTGTTGGACTACCCAAAGCCCATAAAAATTCCCCTATTTGTTTAAGATAGTTGTATCCACGTCGTCTGTGTGTTTGAAACACCAAATCGGTGTGAGCGCAGATGTGTGTTTGGAAAACTGGCAAATAATTGTTTGACCAGGAGAGTGGAAGAGAAGATTGAGAGAAACGATTTGTCGTAAATAAGTCTGTCTTTACTCTCCTCCAGCACTCTGTGGAGCATCATATTTAATCTCTACATTTCTATCACTGAGCTTTTTTTCACCATCATTCTACACTCTAAACCGAACTACTATTTCTAAGACTCTTTCTCTCAAAATAAATTTACGACACTTGGATACTGCATATTGAATGCACAGTGCCAGCGAATGACAGATACATTTGAGTTGCACACAGAAAGGAGATACAGCTTTTAGTCTAGACCACACAGAGTTGTTGCACCCAACCATGTTTGATGCACCATTCGTTGCAAAAACCAATGCAATTTGCAAGACTCTGGCCACATCTTTTTATTTCCTCGTCAATCAAATTGAATATCTTTTCTCCTGTAGCCTCTTGCACCGGAATTAAACCTATAAATCCAGTTACAATTTCCTTTCTCCTATCACAAAAAATCTAACTAACATGCACAAGTGTTTTTTGTGTTGAAATGTCAGTAGATTCATCTAAAATGATGGCATATTTCTTGTTCTGAAAGTCATCAATGAGATCAGTTTTCAGTGCAGGCGAAATGATGCTTTTGACTAAGCATGCACATTTACTTCTGTGTAACTTTATGTGCTCCAGTGTACTCCCATGCCCATGTGCTATCATGATTTCACTCAGATGGTCAACTGTACGTATCGCACAATGGCACGTCATGCTTACAGCAATTTGCAGCTCTACTGCCTTAACTTTATCCGTATCTTGTCTAGGAGTCTGGCTTTGTAATGGAGTTCTCCGTTTGTTTCTCCGATTTTTCATGATTTGAGAAGTTGCTAATTCTTGATAAAATGTTGCAGTGGCACAATTTACAATAAGCTGCATCCGACCCATCAGCAGCCTTTTGGACCCATACAAATGTTTCTTCCCATTTGCTTTTGTACTTACGATTGCTATCGTAAGAAGCTTTCCATTTATTTGACAACATGGCCATGACTGTTGATAATAAATGATTTATAAAAACAGCCGAAGGTGTCACAGTTTCACCACAAAACGTTATTATATATATAGAAAGTACACTTCACGGCAGATTAGAATGATTATAAATAATTATAAATCACATCCAAATACTTCGGAAGTCCGAGACACCAGAACAACTGGAGCGACGGTTGGCTATTTTATTTATTTTTTGCCTTCTTCTGGCGAGGCTCGTTCCTTTCAACCTATTTGGTTACATCAGAGCCCCGGTTAGCGCCTTTTTGCCAAGATTCTTGGCGGCAGAAATATTGCCAATGACCAAAAAACATTTCTCTTAAAGGAAAATGATTTCGAAAAAAGGTTTGTAATTTTCGTGCAGATAATTTTAGCATGTAAATAAGCCAGGAAAAAGCCAAATGAATTTTCTAACCGCCAATCACATTTTTAAAAAGCCAGATTTCTGAAATCTGGCTTAAAAAAGCCAATATGGCAACCCTGCACATTGATTCAAAGTTAGTTAATTGCTTATCCTTTACAGGACGTGGCAATCAACCCCAGCTTTTATTGGCTGTTTGTGATTTTTCTAGGCAATTTTTTCATTCAGTAGTTTGCCATTGCTTTGTGAACGGTACGGCGCTTATACCATTGTTAAAAATCCACACAACGCGATCTGCTACCAAACCGCCTGCAGCAGGTTCGAACCTGGTATATCTGGACTACGAAACTGCGTTCATATCCATTAGGCCACAGACGCCGACACATTGATTCAAAACCATGGGGAAACTACTATTGATAATCACTTTTCTTTCAATAAAGTAATCTCCCTTCCTCATGACGTAATGCGAAGTTTGTTTTTTTGCCCTAAATTTCGCATCAGCAACAACATAAATACAACAGTGAAAATAGGGAATGTTGTTTTCATGGTGATCAGTTGTTACGCTGTTAAGTGCATCATTTAGGTATAGCTTGGTTCTGTTTTGTTTTAATTGTTAAAGGCCATTTGCTAACTGCAATGCTAAAGAGTAAACGTCTGCTATATAGGGCCTACGTACTTGGCATTTGCAAACGTTGCTGATTCTTTTTGCAGCTAAATATACATGTTTTGAACGTGAGTGTGTTAGCCTAATTATTTTGATTTATAAAGTTTGAGAATTCAAACCAGTGATTTGCAATGTCACCATGTGTTGCGAATTCCAGAAGAGTTGTTAATTGAATTAGCCAACTGTTTAATGTGAACTTTATCCGTCAGGCCTTTTGTTTACGGAGTTTCTAAGGTAAGGAAGCAGCACGCATTATTTGCGTGCAGTCCAGACAGTAGCCTACCCACCATTCAGCTGTTGCGTGCAATCCAGCCAGTCATTCTATTTACTCTATAATCTAGTTATATCTTTTTTGGTCATCTAAATTGACAATTGCCGTAGAAAAGTGGATACATTTCTGATTTCCTATTCTGTAAATAATATAATTAATGAAGAAAAATAATACCGTTCAACCTCTGATGGGTTAAAAGGTAAAGGAACCCGTTACACGCCCATTGAGGCATATTGGGAATATGGTGTTAGGCCCATATTATCTTGACCGTCGGCACACGAGGGGTGATGTGGTCGGCATCACGCCGGCCGCCTTAACCTTCCCAGAGTAGCTCTGGTACCCATTCGGGGCTGGGTCGACCCAGGAGCCGTTTGTGGCCTAAAAATTTTTCCGCCTCATCTGGGGATCGAACCATAGACCACTGCGCTAGGATGCCAGTGCACTAACCACTATGCTACCGCGGCATAGCCTAATTAGGATATATATTGTTTTCAATTCCAAATAATATGAACAACTGCCGATATGAGAAAGTGGCATCACATTTGTCAAATCATTGTAAATAGGGACAATCACAATTATGCTTAGGCTAAACGTTAAATAAATAAAATAACAAAAATTAATAATAACAAAAATTAATAAAATAAAAAAAAAAACGAACAAAATCAAGAAGACACTGAACAAGAATAATATTAAAGTGAAGGGGTGTAAAGGCCTGGTGGTTCCAGTTTATATAACTGACTTTAACAGATATTTAATTGACTTTCATCTGTTAAAAGTCATATGCATTGTAAGAAAAGCATCAGACCTTCACATTCCCAGCCACTACATATTAACATTTGTTCGTGTTAAATATTGTTTGACTATATTATGCAGCTCCCTAGGAATCAACATTGATGGGTGCGCACGAGGTTGCTTTAGGAGTCTTACCTGTGGAACTAGGCTACAGAGAAAGGAGCTTTTTTTAACTCCTTCAGTCCCAAGCAAAAAGTGGGTTTGGCCCAAACAAAAATGGCCACCCCAGTGTGTTTTTATTGTTCTTGTTTGGAAATAATTTTAAAAAAATATTCATATGCATAAATACCTTTGTTATATGAAAATGAAGGTAAATGGATGTATATTACTCTTGTGCTGCAAGTATAAAGGCTTTCATTGAAACATTATTAGTTATCCAAGGTAAAATGGAGGCTGAAAGAATAAGCCGGTGAAAAATTAGAGCAAAAGTATTCACTCTAATTCCTCTAGAATTGTTCCCCAGGAGAATATCCAAGGGTAAACTTTCAAAATGTCAATGAACAGAAGTATTTTAACAAAACAATCAGTTTTTAGTCAATAAACACTCCAAAAATTGTTAATTTCACAGATTACAATAACAGGTCACATGGTTGTAGAAAGACACAATTTCAGTTTATGCATCAGAAAGATGGGAATTATAATATTATTTACACATGAATGATGTGGTTGTTATATATGACAGTGATTGTTAGTAACTGCATCTTGTGCATAATGTAAAATTCTATCAATAAAACTTATTAGTTGTGCAAGGTAAAATGGAGGCTGAATAAGAAGATGAAACAGTAGGTAAATTTTAAAAAAAATTTATATTCTTACCTTGGTGAGCTGCTCCTCTTCTGAAGATTAGGTATAATCAATAGGAAAACACAAAAGGTCACTCACAAATATATTCACACTATGTATAAACATTACTTTATCATGAAATCATAAGTAAAATATTTAACAGAAAAAAGTCCCTAGCATTTAAAAAAAATGGAAATTTCAAATTTTATCAAACATATCAGAAAAGGGAAAAGAATATATTATTTACAAAGCTTAGGCAGACCCTATATATATTTTTGCTTATGATAAGCTACAAAGCAATTATTTGTGCAAAGGTGGGGTGTGCCCATGCATCCTATACATACAAAGCTTGATCTGCGACACCTTCTATTAGTGCTACAATGAACACAGGCTCTGTCCTTTTCATCATATTCCATTAGATGTCTGGCTCCAATCATCCATTCCACTTCATTTCCGTTCATGGAGTGTTTAGAATTTTTGGGTGGACAATCTATTACACCGCCTGGTGTCAGCTGCGCAGTTTCTTTGGACAGATCCTCAATCAAACTTTGTTTAAAATCTTGAAGTGTGAGCTTACTTTTTGTTGCACCCTCCTGGCACAAATTGTATAGAATGTGGGCATTTACCTGTGTCACTTCAATCATCCAGTGGTAAATCTTCTTCCACCACTTTCTGGTTTTACGGTTGTGCATACTGTAGTAACCAACCATTCTTCTTCTTCTTCCTCGTTCATCCTGAAAAAGACGGTGGTTGCGTTGTGTCTGTTTACACCGGAGCTGCGATATCTGCGCCTTTCGGCCGACACATCCAACTTCAGCACAGCATTTTTTGGGACCAGGTTTGCCTTCCCTCTTCGATCTCTACTCTCTCAGCCAGACTGCAGTGATGCAGCCTGTTTCCAGGACCACCACGTGGAGGTGGAGTAGGGTCTTGGTCAGCTCTGGTTCGCTGACCCTGACGCAAGCTGTGGGTTGCTGACTGTATTCTCTATTGCTGCATCTTTGGGTCCCACTAACCATTTGATCCATCTGGTCACAGCCATTCATACTCATTTTGTAGTCATCAACTACCTTTGGCTTCGTAACTTTGTTTAGACCCTTGCTTTTCTCAACCGTTGCAACAGCTGATTTAGTTGAAACAAGTATGCAGGGCTTTTTTTATCTTTCCAGGCAATACATAATGTTGTATTTTCCGAGTCCAAAAACCATTTCATCTCTTGATGGTCAAGCTTGAGATTTGTTATTTCAGGAGGGAAGCCAACGCGGTTGACATTCAGGGTTCCTGTATAATTATAATTGTGTGCAAGCAGATATTCAGTCAGAGCTTTGGGTGAATAAAATCTATCAGCAAAAATATGATGTCCTGGTCTCAGTGGCTTCAAAAGAGTGCCGAACACTTTTACGGCATGAGCAGAACTAGGATCTAGACTAGGATCATAGGCTGTATTTTTTCCAAAATAAATTTTCAGATTGAAAACATAGCCTGTTGTCAAATCACGCAGTCCAAATGTTTTGATATGGTACTTGTGGGGCTTGGTTGCATTGAACTGTTGTGCCTAAATCTACCTTTCCATCCTATAACCATCTCATCAGTACAAACCTCTTCAAACGGATAGAAAGCATTCTGAAATTTTGTCAACAGCATCTCAACAAATGGCTCAATTTTTTAAATTTTCTGATCAAAACGTCCTGATCTTCTGGCTCACAAAAATGCAGCATGCTGTGATAGATAGTTTGAAAACGATTTCTCAAAAACATCTCGTGGTACCAAGGTGTATACAAATTTCCTGCGGTGCACCAGCAGTCCTTGATTTTTGGTCTTCGATCTAGTCCCATCGCAATCATTAAAGCTGTAAACTTGAGCCATTCATAATAAGTGAGTGGTGTCCATGAAGCAAATAAAGAATACTTTCTAGGTGGGTTGTTTGTTTCAACAACTTTTGCAGCAAAGGCATTAATGCGGGTTATTAAAGTGCTAACAACAGCATCATCCATGTGAAATTTTTAAAAATCAAGAGGTGTTTGCAAACTATACAGAGCTGGATTTATGTTCCATCTGGTCTGGCGGAAAGTAAAATTTGCCTTAGTTTCTCCAGTTGCCACTGAATGCCAAACCATGTTTCTAACAAAATCAACATTACCATCCCTCCTGATTCTTTTTCTTTTTGGCTCTGACATATTATTTGAATTTATTACAGTCTGATTACATGCTCCTGTATCCATTACTTCATTATCATCAGACCTCCCATTATCATCCTCGGTTTCCGAGGATGTTACGTACATTTCTTCTTGTGTACAGGATCTCATCATCTCATCTCAACCCATAACCCGTCATGGGTCGTAGGGGTGCCATGGTGGAAGCATCAGCAGACATGGTCCTCCACTGCTCTCTATTAATACAGGATCAGTAGATAATATACATATGTTCTCTATAATAGGCCACACAGGCCATCACTTATGTTAAGTTTATTTCTTTTAACAACCTCAGCAGGCAACACAGGCCATCACTTCTGCTACTGTGTAAATGTATGAATCTTCTATAAGTGCGAATGTCATGAGTTCTTGCATACCTAACCACACTGCGATCACACACCACAGAAATGTAGGGGTCAGGAAATCTTGAAACTAGTTTTAACGTTATATATAGTTTATTGACGACACGGTAACGTAGACATCATGGCAAAACGGTACACAGCATAATCATGAAGCATCAGGTAAGAAAATCCATAGACACCCAGTTACAGGTACAAAATCCAAAGTACATAGGCTGTAGAATCCAGCAGCTCACATTTATAGCAATACAGCAAAAATATCCATCAAAAGGGCTGCATACATCGCAGTTCACAGCAGCTCTCATTTCATAGCAATACAGCAAAAATATCCATCAAAAGGACTGCATACATCGCAGTTCACAGCAGCCCTCATTTTATAGTAATACATCAAAAATATCCATCAAAAGGACTGCATACATTGCAGTTCACAGCAGCTCTCATTTTATAGTAATACAGCAAAAATATCCATCAAAAGGACTGCATACATCGCAGTTCACAGCAGCTCTCATTTCATATAATTATAACAGTAAATCCATGCAATAAATATTCATCAAACGGTTGCACACAGCAACTCTGAGCACAATATATCTATTCCAATCACAGGGGAAAATCCATCATAGGAAATATGAATAATAATACTGGCCGGTACAATCCATGGCCTCAGAACAATAAATCTAGGAAGGAAACTCTTCCCTACAACAATATACTCTATGTTCACTTCCAAAAATATATTCCCCTCGATAATAACTTCTGGACACACTAACGAGATGGGACAACCATCTCGAAGCCCTGCCAGGAACACACTCCCCGAGATTACAGTCCCTCAGTACAGCTCAGTGAAAATAACTCATGCGCGAACTAACCGCGTGAGACTACAGCTCAGCTCAACCGTCTCTTCCCCAAAATTATCACTCAGAACCTTTGAACACTTTCTTTATCATATTTTTTTTAAAAAGACTAACACCTACTCGGTTGAGCAATGTTCAAGACAAAAATACAGAGCACAAAGCCCCCAACTAAAAAATCATCTCATCACTAAAAGCGTGCTTACTAATGTGTGTACAAAAATCCGCCCTGTACATAAAAATCCTTAACACTTAACTCCTACTAACAAAATATGACTTAACAATCATCCTCGGTTTCCGAGGACTCGATATCAGGCTGAAAATCTGAGTTGGTTCTGCTACTATTTGAATAACTGCTTCAATATGAATTAATATCACTATCCAAAATTTCTTCAAATAACTTCCTAGCTTGATCTGAAGTTAATCTTCGAGGTCTGCCAGAAGTAGTGGACGTGGCAATTTTATCTAATGAAATATGCACTTTAAAACAATTGAAAATTAATAACTTAACACAGCGACACGTTTTATCTCTCATAGCTAAATTTAAAAATGGACGCCATTCTTGTCGGAAATGACGTTTTGGGTTGTTAGAATTGGAAAACAGCTCTAGAAAAGGAGCAAAAGGTACGAAACAATATACGGTTGACTGGGTCAAAATGGGAGAACCGGAAAGCCGATTTAACGTTGATTGGGACTTAAAGTGTTTTTTTTTTCCCTTAACCAGCGGCACTTGGGCTTTCAGCCCTTCGGTCCAGTGACTTGTCATTGCGAGGCTGGGGAGCCTGTGGACTTTCCTTCCAACCCGGTCAGGAGTTTCGCTCCTTCCCATCCACAGAGGGTTTATCTCAGAAGCCGTTCAGGTTATTCAGTCAAAATCCCGGTCGATGTCACTACTTCAAATGCCTACGCCCGGGCTTGAACCTTGAACACCTGATCGCCAGTGCGATGTGGTAACCATTACACCAGCACGGCTCCCAGGACGTAAAGTGTTAAGTCTTCTTTTCTCTTCTTTTGGAACATAGAGCTAACACTGCAGCTGCCCCCCCCCCCCCCTTTTTGCAGGAAGCCTGCATCAAAGCATTTATGTACTCTTGCAGTGGTGGTTTCTGTAACAACTTGTTTTACATGATGATGTTGTTAGCCCCCATACACAACCTCAATAATGATGTTGTCAGCCCCCATACACAACCTCAATGATGTTGTTGTCAGCCCCCATACACAACCTCAATAATGATGTCAGCCCCCATACACAACCTCAATGATGATGTTGTCAGCTCCCATACACAACCTCAATGATGATGTTGTCATCCCCATACACAACCTCAATGATGATGTTGTCAGCCCCCATACACAACCTCAATGATGATGTTGTCAGCCCCCATACACAACCTCAATAATGATGTTGTCAGCCTCCATACACAACCTCAATAATGATGTTGTCAGTCCCCATACACAACCTCATATTAGCCTGAGGGATCAGTAGGTCTATTATTTCTTTATCTCCTTAGCAACCCTGAGGAACTACATGGAGACAATTAAATGACCAAGATTATGTTAGACAAGACTCACCCAGCTTATCAGCTTTTGTCAGATGTCAACAAACAACTGGCGCCAGTCCCTGAGCACTAGTTGATACTAACAGGGTGGAATGTATGGAGGAACTGGTGCACCTGGAAGCTCTAACTACGTAATAAATAACTGTAGTTAATACATGCTGGTGGAAGCCAGTCACAGATGATTGAAATGAAGAGCAAGTGGTTGTGTTCTTCTGTGTCATCCTAGTAAGTTGCCAACATCGTTAAGGTTTAGGAGATCCACTGAAGCTGACATTCGATGTGGAGATGGCAACTGATGGTGATGGTAGTTCCTGGGTCTCTGAAGAGATGGCAACTGATGGTGTTGATAGTTCCTGGGTCTCTGAAGAGATGGCAACTGGTGGTGATGATAGTTCCTGGGTCTCTGAAGAGATGGCAACTGATGGTGATGATAGTTCCTGGGTCTCTGAAGAGATGGCAACTGATGGTGATGATAGTTCCTGGGTCTCTGAAAAGATGGCAACTGATGGTGATGATAGTTCCTGGGTCTCTGAAGAGATGGCAACTGATGGTGATGATAGTTCCTGGGTCTCTGAAGAGATGGCAACTGATGGTGATGATAGTTCCTAGATCTCTGAAGAGATGGCAACTGGTGGTGATGATAGTTCCTGGGTCTCTGAAGAGATGGCAACTGGTGGTGATGATAGTTCCTGGGTCTCTGAAGAGATGGCAACTGGTGGTGATGATAGTTCCTGGGTCTCTGAAGAGATGGCAACTGATGGTGATGATAGTTCCTGGGTCTCTGAAGAGATGGCAACTGATGGTGATGATAGTTCCTGGGTCTCTGAAGAGATGGCAACTGATGATGATGATAGTTCCTAGGTCTCTGAAGAGATGGCAACTGATGGTGATGATAGTTCCTAGGTCTCTGAAGAGATGGCAACTGATGGTGATGATAGTTCCTAGGTCTCTGAAGAGATGGCAGCTGATGGTGATGATAGTTCCTATGTCTCTGAAGAGACAAAGAAAGAACAGGACTTCTGTAATGGTGGCTGCAAGCTCCTTAGATAGTGCAAAGGAAAATGATGATGATAATTAAGATTACCATTAACAGCTAAACAGAGCAATGTTGCTGTCCTGATTCAGGCTAATGTTGCTGTCCTGATTCAGGCTAATGTTGCTGTCCTGATTCAGGCTAATGTGCTTAGGAAAGCATATGACATGTGAAAAATGCGGTCTACTTTTATTGAGCATGGTAGAAGATAACATGCATTGGGACTTACTTAGTCGTTCCTCTTCTACCGTGACGTGTAGAGGTTTATAAGAGAGAGCGCCATACTATTCTATCAGCTGTCTTTCTCCTGGCTTGGTTCCATTCTAGTCCTCGGTCCTTCAGAGATTGTCTAATGTTGTCCTCCCAGCGGACTTTGGATCGTCCTGGAGGTCTGGATCCCTGGCTCTTAGTTTCCCATGCTTGCCGTGGTAGCCGATCTTCTCCAATTCTGCAGACATGGCCAAACCATCTCAGTTGGGACTGTTCTACTTGGGTCTGCAGGGGTTGGGTTTTTAGGCCTTGATGTATCATATCATCTGGTTGCGGACCATGTCTCTTCTAGTTACTTCAACCAACTTCCGCATTGGGACAACAGGCAAAATTTATGGCAAAGTGGTATCGAGGAACTAAGATACTGGATAATCTATTATATAAGAAACTGGATAATCTATAGAGCATGATAAGTAGAGAAGGTACTGGATAGTCTAACATCATGCTTTGGAAGATGATCAAGAAAAGAAGTGATATACAAAAGTTTGAACTGGAAGTTGTGGAAGCATAGGATCAATTGCACCAGTCAGCACAACAGTTGAAAAAACAAATGTATGTAGGTTATAATTAAATACAATGTCTATAATTCTAAAGAATATGTTTAATAGCCACCATCGTGTTGGCTTTCATTCTTCACCTTTCAGCTCCCAGGAGCATAGGCCTTTAACTAACTATGCCAAATCTTCCTGTCCCGTGCCATCAACTCAAGATCTTTCCATGCTTTCCTTATCCCTGTCATGTGTGTCTTCACTTCTATTCTTCATGTGTTCTTTGGTCTCCATCTACCTTTCTGCTTTGGGGATTCCAGAACAAGGACTGCCTTGTAATGCTATCAACAGGTTTCCTCTACGTGTGTCCTATCCATCACCAGCATCTTCTTCTCATCTCTTGTTCCACCGGCACTTGTCTGGTTAGTGTCATCAGTTCCACATCAGTGATCTTTTCATACCACTTAAATCCTTCTGTTCAACGCAAGCACCCATTTATGAAAGTCTGTAGCTTCTTGGTTTTTCTCCATGTTTTAGAGCCATACATGATAACAACCTCCAGCATGAGAATGGAGGTAGAGGCAGTTACTGCTGCCTTAAGATGGCTGTGTGAGACTTTATTAACAAAGGCAGTTATTGTATCAGACTCACAATCCATACTTCGAAAGGTCCAAAATGGTTGGCTTCGACATGAAGGGAAAACCTCCATAGAAGCATTGAATCTTCAAGAACTGATATGGATCTACTGTCCTGGTCATGCTGGGGTACGTGGCAATAAAAGAGCTGACAGACTAGCTCAAGAGCACCCATAAAAGGTGGATTGGCCATGGATAATGGAGAAATAATGAGGGTGATTCATGTTCGTCTATTAGAAAATGACACTGAAATCGATGAATCATCAAGGCTAAGATTGCTGGAATTTGGCATCAAACGTAAGACCAGCAGGGATGGACGTATGAGAGGACGCATCCGCCATGTATACAACCAGTGCACAACAGGAACAATTAGCATTCATATCCTTCAACATTTGCTATGGGAGACTGAGCACCTATGGGTTTGCCCGGAGTGCAATGACATCGATTCTTATTAACAATAAAAAGAGCCGTACAGTAGGATTGACTTGACACTTGAGTTGAAGATTCTCATTTGATTTTTTTTCACTGTTTTGCTATTGGCTTAAATTTCTTGACACATACAAAGATACCAGTAGCGAAATTGGAAATAGTGAGTATCTATTACTGTATTCTCTCCAGTGCTCATACACGATAGAATTGACATGGATACTGACAGTGAGAGACATTTGAACAGTGGAGAGCAACAAGATGTATTCAAGAGACGAAACTCTGACAGTGGTAAGTAATAGAAGCACCGTTTTTAGTTACTGTTGTTCATTGACTTATGCCCTGTCAAGTTCCCTGGGGGGGGGCCTTGAGTAGACAAAGAAAGAATATGACAACTGTACCCTCAGGCACGTTATACAAGGCGACTAAAATGAGGCTGTGTATAGAGCTGGCAACCTCCTCATGTAAAACAGATTGCAAGAGCATGTCAATGTTTGGTCCAGGCTTCCTGCAAGGGGACCAGCTACATGGGTGGCTTCATGCTCCGTAAGGAACACAAAGGAAAATGATAATGATGAAGATCGTCATTTGTTGTGTGAACTGGTTATTTACTTAGTCGTTCCCCTTCTACCGTGAGGTGTAGAGGTTTGGAAGAGAGAGCGCCAGACTATCCTATCGGCTGTCTTCCTCCTGGCCTGGTTCCATTCTAGTCCTCGGTCCTTCAAAGATTGTCTGATGTTGTCCTCCCAGCGGACTCTGGGTCGTCCTGGGGGTCTGGATCCCTGGCTCTTTGTTTCTCATGCTTGTCTTGGTAGCCGATCTTCTCCCATTCTGCAGACATGGCCAAACCATCTTAGTTGGGACTGTTCTACTTGGGTCTGCAGGGGGTGGGATTTTAGGCCTTGATGTATCGTCTGGTTGCGGACCATGTCTCTTCTTGTTACTTCGACCACCTTCCTCAGATACCTCATTTCTGAGGTTTGGATCTGGCTTTTGTGGGTTGTAGTCATTGCCCATGACTTGCATCCATATGTCAAGACTGGGACATAGGTGGAGCGTTACACAGCCATCTTTGTTGTTTTACCAACCTCTCTTTTGCTGAGGAATCCTCGATTTATGGCCTTAAAAAGTCTCCCAGCTGCTACTTTTCGAGTGGCCAACTCTTCTTTGATGCCTCCCTTTCGGTCTATAATGGCTCCGAGGTATTTAAAGTGGTCGACCTGCTCCAGGACCTGTTCTCCCAGCTTAATCTGATGTCTTCTTTCTTCTCGTGATATCACCATGGATTTTGTTTTAGAGCTGCTTATGACCATCCCTCTCTTCTCCAGCTCTTCCTTCCAGACTTGCAGGTTGGATTGGAGATGTGCCTCTGATTTAGCAATCAGGGCAACATCATCAGCAAATGCCAGCTCTGAAATACAGACCTGTCTCATCTTCCAGTACCCCACTAAATACTTTCTTGTTCTCTCCTTACATGCTTTGATGACATCGTCCAAGAGGAGTATGAAAAGATAAGGTGACAGGATATCACCTTGTCTTACACCAGTGGTAGTCCTGAACTCTTCTGACTTATGGTTTGCTGTCCTCACATAATTTCTGCAAGACTTGTAGAAGCTCTGTATAGCATGAATCAAAGGTGCTGGAATGTTCTTCCTTGCCAAACAGTCCCAAAGTTCGCTCCAGGGGACCCTGTCAAATGCCTTTTCCAGATCTATGAAACAAAGATGGATCTCACTCTTATACTCAAGGGCCTTTTCACTCAGCTGTCTGAGTGTGAAGATCAGGTCTTGAGTACTTCGGTTTGTTCGGAATCAGCACTGGGCCTCATCCAATTGAGGCTCAGCTAGGCGTCGGAGTCTCTGCTCTAGGATTCTAGAGTAGATTTTACCAGGGACACTGAGAAGGGATATGCCTCTATGGTTTCCACATTGTCGATTGTCACCCTTTTGGAAAATTGGTGTTATGATGGCAATCTCCCGATCCTTTGGTATGGTCTTGTTGCACCACGATGCTTGTAGGACCCTTAAGAGTAATAGGTCGCCTGAAGCTCCCATGTACTTAACCATTTCTGGTGTTATACCGCCATGCCCTGCTGCTTTGCCCATCTTGATTTTCTTCAGTGCTGCCTTCAGATCTTCCATCTTTATGTCATCTTCACCATCATTGGTTTTCTCTTCTGTGCTAGTGGTTATCATTTCTGATGCTTCACCATCCAGGAGTTCTGAGAAATATTCTTTCCATCTTTCCATTACTTCCTTTGGGGCAGTAAGCAATTTGCCTTGCTTGTTTTTTTATAAATTTGAGAGGGCATTGTTTTTCCTTCCTCATGTTTTTTAGGGTCTTATAGAACAATTTCTGGTTTTCTTGTGCATCTTTTTCTAGCTTTTCTCCAAATTAGGTTTTGCTGCTAGCACCGTGTTCTTTGCTTCTGTTCTGAGTATCACATATTCTCTATATTTCTCCATTTGTCCTGTTGTGTCTTTAGCTCCTAAGTATTGTTTCCATGCCATTTTCTTCTCTCTTATTTTCTCTTTGACTTCCTCTGTCCACCAAGGTGTTCTCTTTCTCTTGTTCCCAAGTCGGACTTCACCACATGCTTCTGCAGCAGCTGTCTTTATGATGTCCTTGAATCTAAGCCAGAGGGTTTCCAAGTCATCAGGTTGTTCTTCTGTGTTTCTCACCGCTGCAGCAATAAGCCCCTGATATCTGGTCTTAATTTCTGGCTCTCTCAGCTTGTAGGTCTTAATGCTCATTTCTGCCATTTGTTTACTTAGTTTCTTGCGTGATGTTGGGGCGTTCCCAGGCTGAGCAACTCTTTCAGTTGTTCTTTTGATTGTAAGCAGGTAGTGATCACTTCCAATCTCTGGCCCCCTCCAGACTCTAGCATCCCGGACATATTTGAATGAGCTCCTCCTAACTATGACATAGTCGATCACTGACTTCTCATTCTTTGTTGGTTCACATCTAGTGTATGCATGTATGCGCTTATGGGGGAACTTTGTGTTTGTAATGATCAGATTCTGCTCACTGCAGATTCCAAGGAGTCGTTTTCCATTGTCATTGAGAGTATCTTCTCCATATCTTCCAATAACTCCACCCCATCTAGCATGGTCATTTCCAACTCTGGCATTGAAATCTCCGAGCATGATAATTTCATCTAGGCAGTCATCCACTGTCCTGTGAAGCAGCTTGAAGAATTCCTCCTTGACCTCTGCTCTCTCATCCTCATTTGGCCCATACACTATGACCAGGTTGACTATGGTTTCTCCTTCTTTTAGTTTTACAACCATAATGCGCTCCGAGACAAAGTTCCATCCCTTGATACTATCTTTTAGGTTTTTGGCCACAATGCAACCCACGCCCCCTTTAGCTCTTTCAGATGTGGGTACACCACTGTAGAGCAGCATGTTGCCATCAAGATCCATGACTCCTTGTCCTTTTTTCTTCGTTTCCGTAATAGCCAGGATTTCTAGTTTTCTTTCTTCATCTCTTCCACCAGCTCCTCTTCTTTCCCATTTATACTTCTTGTGTTCCAAGTTCCATAAGTCGTAGTCAGTAGTCCGTTCCAGTTCGTCGCCTTTAGAATCAGTCTGGTTTTCTCTCTTGTAGTTCTCATAATCAAAAGTTTAAAGCAAACAGGTGAAATGCCTGTTGTGCCTTTGCATGGTGGAGGGGCTGCCTCCTTATGGCCTCCATGCAGGCCACCCTCCTCCTTTTTCAACCGGGCTTGGCACCGGCCTAGGCGGAGTTGTGTGAACTGGTTTGAGATCTTAATGTTAGGAGTTTTCACAAAAAGGAGGCCATAAGGACACTCTCCAGAAGTGAGAAGAGAATGGATAATACCTATGGACTGGTTTAAGAAAAGTACCTTTCAGCACAACAGTTGAAAGAACAGATGTGGTTATAACTATATACAATGTATATAATTCTAGATAGTATATTTAATAGCCACCATCGTATTGGCTTTCATTCACCACCTTTCAGCTCCCAGGAACATAGGCTTTCAACTAACTCATACCTAATCTTCTTGCCCGTGCCGTCTGCTCAAGATCTTTCCATGTCTTCCTTATCCCTTTCTTGTCTGTCTTCAGTTCTATTCTTCTTATGTTCTTTCCTGTAAAAATGTTCCCTGATGAAATAAAAATGTTCCCTGATAAGATAAAAATGTTCCCTGATGAGATAAAAATGTTCCCTGATGAAATAAAAATGTCATTGATTCATTCCTCGGACTACTGACTTTGTATCAATAAAAATTGTGTTGGCATATCAATAAAAATTGTGTTCTGCTTATTTTCCTTGGTCTACTGACTTTGTATCAGTAAATATGCTGTTTCTACATTTAGGTTATGAGCTGCAGTAGCAAAGAAGAATTGGCAATGTTAATATACATTATGAATAACACAACACTGAAATATCTTATGCACTTTTGGTGCGCTAACATATCGCTGAACATGTCATCATTCTTGTAAGTTCTGTGAATTATTATTAAGATTGTGGTGGACTTGTTAAAGCACTTGACATCATTCATTAGTACACCTCTGGCCATCAGGTATTGGATACAAGCTTCCATATCCAACATTTTACTTAAATTTATCCACATGAAGCAAGTCTTTCAGATGTTTCTTCTACTTATCTAGATAGTCCAAACAGGTGATGTAAAAAAGAAAAATTGTCACACACTTTCAAGTCAGTCCATGCTCTTTTGTACTTCTATGCCCCTTTTTTCAATTCACAAAGATGTACAACATTCAAACAGGGCAATCTCTTATTTTAACATGCAAAGAACATCTTTCAAACAGGTTGATCTCTTATTTTTAACGCTTAGAGATTTATAATATTCGAACAATGTGATCTCTCAACAGTCAGACATGTAATATTTTATTTTAACTCACAAAGACTTACAACATTCGAACACGGTGTTCCCATATTTTAACTTGCAAAGACTTATGTCTTTCAAATATGTTGATCTCTTATTTTGAACTCACAAAGATTGGTAACATTTAAACTCTGTGATCTGCCAAGATTCAAACAGATTGCTCTCTTATTTTAACTCACAAAGATTTATAACATTCTTCTTCTTCTTCTTCCTCGTTCGTCCTGAAAAGGACGTTGGTTGCGTTGTGTCTGTGTTACGCACAAATAATTACTTTTTCCAAAGTCTTTGTATGATCATTTTTCGTATGTATGATCATTTTTTGACTGAAATGTGTATTATGTTTTTTACAGTCAAAGGGACATAACCCGAGATATTGAGACTACAATTTTTTAGGAGTTTGCCTTCTCTTGTATAGAGACACGTTCGGTCTATAATTTCTTGAACGAAGCGTGACCATATCTCCTTATTTGGTAGTATCAGTCAACTGTTGTAGATGTCTGAAACCTGTCTTAACGCTTCTGTTCATGACCATAAAAGGCGCGACTGTGTAAGACTTTTATCTCGAATGTTCTTAGAATCGTCTTATGTGAGCGGCGACTCAGATATTGGAGTTCTGCGCATGTCAAAACTGGTAGTTCGTTTGGTGTGTTCCGCCCAGCTGGGGGAGTTTAGAAATGGTCTGAGTAGCGAGCGGACGCAATCTGCGTCTTGTGATTTTCTGAGGGAAATACGTTGTCTTTGTGAGTTAGTTAGCTAACTAGACTATTTCCCAGTATTATTCAAGCCTGCCTGGAGGCATATGTTCGTGGTTGATTTCCGAAGAAAGGTAATTCCTCTTGTATCGAACTTTTTGTTATCATCTAGAAGTTCGTCATTTTGTCGCTCCTTGCTCGCCTGTGTGATTCAAAATGGAGAGGTACTTTGACTAGGATTTTCGCCACCGGTATCTTTATACCTGAACTAGTTATATATATATATGGGTCGCTCTAGACCAACAAGACTATTGTCTGTGTTCCAGGATTCGTTATATCAGAGATCACGTCCAAGTCAGATGGTTAGACTTAGGAAGGTTATAAGGGTCGGTTTGACCTGTATTCCATGTATGCTATTCACGTGCAGACAGTAAACGGACTTATTGTATACATCTGATCTGCTAGCATCAGGAAGGGAGCATTTATTATTGTCTATGAACATTGATGATCTGCAGCTGACACTGTTGCAGAAGTTATATGTATGAACCTTAGGCACCCAGATCTGTGCTATATATATATATATATATTATTTATACAGCTTCATGAACCAGAACTTTATAATATCGAATATACAGAAGCTATCTGTTTACAATACAACTATTGAGTATTGAATCCTACATGACTATCAGCTAATATGATTTTGAATGCTGCATTCGTTAAACTATGCTGGTGATGACATAAATATCATGACTGTTTTGTGGCGTGCAATAAATGGAATAAACCTAAAGCAAAGTTACCATTTCTATGACTCTACACGTCATGTTGCCTGTGTTGTACCCTGTGAACTGTTCTACTGCAACACACACAGCAACATCCTAAATCAGAGAAGACACCTACATCTTGCACTTTAATACCAGGTGTCGATAGGGGTTTCACCCGTGTGTTGCCGGGGCCCGAAAGGGGAGCAAAGAATAGTAACACTGCACCCTACCACACATGTCGTAAAAAGCGACTAAGGAGGGTTGGGCATGGGGCTGTTTACCCCATCCCGTAAAAACTTTGCACAGTGGGCTGATCACCTGCTTGCCAACCAATCTGATTACGGAAACAACGATAGATTGTTTGGTCTGTTTCTGTTCCACAAAGACGCCACTAGGCGTGGTGGAAACAGCGATAGATTGATCAATTTGTTGTTGCCCTAAGACGCCACTAGGCGTACTGGCCACATACTGCTTTGCCGGTTGGTGGCTAAGGATGGAAGAAGAAGAAGAAGTCGATAGGGGTGGCAAGTGGTCGTCAATCTTATAACGGAGCTAACGTACCTGGCATTTTTTGGCGAACCATTATTATTTTGGTTAAATCCACCCTTATCATTTTTGGTGGCCATATGTTGGTTTACTCTGATACCAGCTATCAAGGGGGTCAACAAACCCAGACATCATCATCAAGCTTTCAACATTACAGTTTCAACTCATCACCTCAATGTTTGATGAAAGATTTTGAAAGTACCCGGCGTTGCTGAAAGTTGGAAATTGTTTCAAAATACCCGGCGTTGCTCGTCAAGTTGGCAGTTTTCCTACGATAGAAGGACAAGTGCCGAGCAAATCGATTTCTTGATCTGTTAGGAAGAAGGACAAGTGCCGTAACAACTGTTCCGGATTGAGAAGGTCAAGTGCTCAAGTCAATTCAGAAGGTCAAGTTCAGAAGCTGTTTCCTGTCAGAAGCTCTTTTCCTTCGTCGTGGCAGTTTATGAGAGCAGATATGGATCAACGTTGGATCATTGTCCTAAGAATGCTGATCACATCCTGTTCTGAACTGTGCTGACATTGTGGATACATAGAAGTTAAGTGGCCTGTTTTGTTTGTGAACTGTGCCCTTATGTTCTAACTGAGCCTTCTGTCTCTCACATTTTTCACACTGTTTACATGTTACATGTTAAATGTTATTTGTATTTGTATATTTATATGTTTATATTTCAGCGGGTTTTTTGGTTGGGCGGTGTCTTTCAGTAGAAGATACCACGTCACAGAGGTTCTACTGTTAGCGTTTTCGTTAGGGACTGTGCGAATTTCCTAATGTGAAATTTGCTAGTGACAATCGTTGCTATATCTGTTTAGTTGTGACGAGTTGTGCTTTATTTTCTTTTTTTGTATATATTTTTTTTTTCTCTCTTTCTGTTTTTTAGTTTCGATTTCAATTGTTTGTATTTATAGGTCTCCTCTTTTCTATTATTCAGTTTTTTATAAAATTGCTGTCTATACACTGTAGCGTCATTTGTTTGTCATATCTTCGCATATTTCTTTTTAGTTTTCGCTGTTTAGTTATTTGACTTATGCGAATGTTTTCGTATTGCTTTGATCTTTGTTATTGTTTACATTGACTTTGATCTTTGTTGTTGTTTACATTGACTCTGATCTTTGTTATTGTTTACATTGACTTTGATCTTTGTTGTTGTTTACATTGACTTTGATCTTTGTTATTGTTTACATTGTTGGTGACCTTTGTTATTGTTTACATTGTCTTGTTATTGTTTACATAGTTCTTGCATAGTTAGCTTTCACTATTGTTACATATATGCTCATGCACTATTGGTCTATAGTGCACTTATCATAACTAACTGGTGGTTTTTTGCTTATGCACTATTGTAGTGCAGTTATGATAAATAACTGATGGTTATGCACTGATTTGGGTAGTGCACTGATGATTAAGAGGTGACTTGTGATATTATTATACATTTGATAATACAAGTTGGTGTCAAGTCTTGTTTCCCACAGAGATTGGGGTAAACATAGTGATTATACAAGCACTTTATTAAGTCTTGTTGCTATTAAGATTGAAATAAGATAATTAATTATTTCAGGTTCTGTACTCACATTTTAGACATCATGTCTACATTTGAGTACTTTATTGAGCAGGGTAAAGCCCTTGGGAAGACAGGTGATAAATTAGAAGAATTTGCGACTGTTCAATATGCCAAGGCATTGAAGTCGGAAGAAAGGAAAATGAAAGAACAAACTGAACAAAAGAGAATAGAGGCTGAAATAGAACAAAAGAAACTGCAGATGCAGGTGGATGAAAAAAGATTCCAAATGGAAATGGAAAAAGAAAATAAAAGACTTGAAAAAGAAGCTGAAAATAAAAGACTTGAAAAAACAGGCTGAGGCTGAAGAAGGAAAGTTACAGGCTGAGGCTGAAGAAAGAAAGTTACAGGCTGAGGCTGAAGAAAGAAAGTTACAGGCTGAGGCTGAAGAAAGAAGGTTACAAAGAGAGTCTGATGAGAGAAAAGCAAAAATGGAGCATGAAGAAAAACTCTTAGCTTTAGAGTTGGAGAAGTTAAAATTATTGAACACTGGTAATGCTAATGATGCAAATAAGGTGTCAGATAAGACTAATGCTAAGGATTTCAAGCTTAATCTACCAGCATTTAATCCCTCAATTGATGATATAACATTTTATCTAGATAGATTTGAAAGTGCATGTAAGGTGCATAATATAGATAAAACATTATATGTTTATCATCTGTCCAAGATACTTAGAGGTGACGCTTTGACTTTGTTGAGTATGGTAGATGTGCCTGACAAAAACAACTATGAGGTTGTCAGGGCGGCATTGTTAAAGAAGTACCAACTTAACGAGGACGGATATCGTCTTAAATTTAAAAACATGTTACCAGAAACTGGAGTTGAATTCTCTGAATTCATCTCAGGCATACGGTTTACTTTTTTACGATGGGTTGAGTTGTCTAAGACAGAAAGTACATTTGAAGCTCTTATGGACTTACTACTTAGAGACAAGGTTATGTCTTCTGTTAATGAAGCTTTTCTTTCTTTTCTTCATGAGCGTAAGCCTAAAAACATAAAAGAAATGGAAGAATACTGTAGCCAGTATGTTACTGCGCATCCTCACATAACCATTAGCAACTCTAAAGTAAAAGAAGGTCTGCCAGTTGCTTCGGCAGCACCGTATGGCCCAAATTTTATGCGTAAATTTCAGGGTAGCCAGCAAAATTTCAATAAAAAGAGCAACCGTAATTATGCCCAGAACCATAGTAATCAATTCCAGGGTGATTCTTCTTCCCAGAACTGGAGACAACCTAATATTACACGGTCTTCTATTCCCGGTCCCTTTAGAAATTTCCACAAAGGTAATCGGTATAGAGGAAAATATTTTTTGCAGAGACCTCAATACCAAGATAATAGAGGTTCTCAACAGCATAGAGATGGTAATGACAGTTATGGAAACTGGAACTCAAACCAGGATAAAAATTACAGTAGGGACTTTAATGATAATTGCAGAGGCAATAATGGTCGCGGTAGATCGCAACATAAGAGAAAAAGATATCAACAGACAAACTCTGTTCAACAAGAATCTCAGGGAGCAGATAAGCAGGTTAATAATGATAAAAACCATAATGCTATCGGATGCTCATCTTTTGATTTTGGTAGGGCAAATAAATGTATCCAATGCAGTACTTTATTTGATCCGAAAACCGTTAGTACTCTAAGCTGTGGTCATCCTTTGCCCGCTCTTCCTGCTAATGTTGCTCATGATGGGAGAGGTTCTCTTATATTACATAAGGGGCTTGTAAATAGTAATCCAGTCTCAGTGTTGTTTGATTCTGGATGTACTACTGTCGGCGTTAGGCAATCTCTTGTAGATCCATCCTGTGCTACAGGAAAGGTCATCAAATGTGTCACATTTGGTGGCACGTTGGAAAAGTATCCTACTGCCATAATACATATTGCTACTCCTTTCTTCACGGGAGAGGTCCACGCGTGTCTACTTCCAAACCCTATTGCGGACCTTATTATTGGTCGTATTCACGGAGTTAGGGAATGTACCCCACAGCAGATTGCTGTTTGGGAAGAGCAAAACATTGAAGCTACCAATGCGGTGGTCACAAGAGCACATGCTCTGGATCCACCTCAAACTTCATTAACTAATAATGATGAAGTAAATGACCAAGATAGTCACTTGACTATTACACGTGACTCATTTATCAAATTGCAAGAAGAAGATCCTTCTTTACAAAAATTCTTCATTCTAGCAAAAAAAGGTGATCCTAATCAGAATACTAATAGAAAATCTTGGATTTCTATGAAGAACGGCGTACTTGTACGTATGGTACAAGACTCGACTACGTCCACTCATTCACAAATTCTTGTGCCTAAGAGCATGAGATTGCAAATATTGCAACATGCTCATGACTCGCAATGTGCTGGACATATGGGTTTTTCCCGTACAAAGTCGAGGGTTCTTGCGGCTTTCTTTTGGCCATTTGTGAGCAAGGACATACGAATGTACTGTCGCTCTTGCAAAGTATGTCAGGAGGTCAAATCTAAAGGACCACGACATGCTGCGCCTATCCAGGCTGCTGACATTCCTATTCGCCCTTTTCAAAAAATGGCAATAGATATTATCGGTCCTTTTAGAATTAAGTCGGCTAGAGGACATCAATTTATCTTACATGTGTCGATATGTGCACACGTTGGCCAGAGGCAATACCTCTCAAGAGCATCTCAACTGCTGATATCGCAGACGCTCTTTGGCTGATATTTTCTCGCTTGGGTTTTCCCGGAGAAATATTGTCAGACCATGGCACTCAACTTATATCAGACACTATGTCACAGGTAATGTCTATGCTACACATTAAAAGGTCTCTCAGCAGTATCTATCACCCAATGTCTAATGGGTTGGTCGAACGTTTAAATAGGACTCTGAAAACTTTACTTGGTAAAATAACTGAGGATCATCCTCAGGATTGGGACAGGGTCTTACCCGCGGCTCTCTTTGCGTATAGAGAGGTCCCCAATGAACATACGGGGTTTTCCCCTTTTGAACTTGTCTTTGGCGCGCAACCGCGCGGCCCTATGTCTTTACTTCACGATCTAATCACTGCCGATAATATTAGCGATGAGACTCAATCTTCTTATGAGTACGTCATTGCTCTTAGGCAAAAGATCATCGAGGCATGCAAACTAGCAACTTCGTCTTCCGAATTTGCTAAAGAAAAGGCAAGGCAGTTTGCAAATAAGAATAGATGTCTACGACAACTTTGTCCAGGTGACAAAGCTCTCGTTCTACTTCCTTCAAGGGAGAACAGACTTCTAATTGCATGGAAAGGTCCATATGCAATAGTCTCCAAAATTTCTGATGTCGACTATGTTGTCGATATTGATGGAAAGCATAAAACTTTCCACATAAATATGCTCACGGAATTTTATGAAAGACCTGACTATTTGCAGCCTATTTTCCAGGCAACGGACAATTCTCAAGCACCTCATGGTCAGTACTCATCTCTGTCAGTTATACAGGATGAGGAAACTACTTTTTCTGATGTCAATCTTCCTCTTTCTATGGTCCCACTTTATTCTACGGAATCTTGGAAAAACGTGACCGTTTCTCCAAATCTTTCCGCTGAGGAACATCGACAAGTTTCTTCGATGTTGCAAACATTTCAGGATGTTCTTACAGACATCCCGGGACACACACATGTCATTGAACATGACATTGTGCTAACTGATCATAATCCTATCAGAGTCAGACCCTATCCAATACCTATCCATTTCCAGTCTCAAGTCGAAAAAGAATTGGATGAAATGATACGTTTGGAAATCATTGAACCATCCACTTCAGCATACTCTTCGTCTATGGTTATTGTTCGAAAGAAGGATAATAACATTCGCATTTGCGTAGATTATCGCAAATTGAACCAAGTTACGAAGTTCGATGCTGAACCTATGCCTTCATTAGAAGAGCTACTCAATAAACTTTCTAATTCTAGATTCTTTACCAAACTAGATTTGTCTAAAGGTTATTGGCAAGTCCCGCTAACTGAACGTGCCAAACCTTTTACAGCTTTTTCTACACCTAGGGGTTTATTCCAATGGAATTTCATGCCTTTTGGTCTTATGAACGCCCCTGCTACATTCGTACGCATGATGCGGCGAATTCTCGCATATCGTACAGATGTCATAGCATACCTAGATGATATCTGTCTATTCAGTGATTCCTGGGAAGATCACTATTTGGGTTTATACGAATTACTGTCTACTCTTCGCGAGTATAACTTGACTGCAAAACCCTCTAAAGCCTTTATAGGATTTAGCGAGATTTCTTTCCTAGGTCATCGTGTTGGTCATGGTCTTTTAAAGACAGAGGACCACAATGTTTCAAAAATACTTAACATTTCGGTCCCTAAGACGAAGAAACAAGTAAGGAGTCTATTAGGTTTGATCCAATTCTACGGACGATTCATTCCGAATCTGTCCTCCATTATGGCACCGCTTTCTACTTTATTGAAGAAAGGGTCGCCTAATCTGATCCGCTGGTCTAAAGAATGTCAATCCTCATTGGACCAGGTTAAAGCCCTATTTTCATCTCCACCTATTCTTAGGTTACCTACTATTGAGAAGACTTTTGTTCTTCGAAGTGACGCCTCGTCAACTGGGATTGGGGCAGCACTAATGCAGGAGTATTCTGATACTCTGCATCCGGTGATGTATATCTCTAGGAAATTAAATGCTGCAGAAAAGAATTACTCGGTTTTAGACCGTGAGTTATTGGCTATGGTATGGTCTATTCTGAAGTTACAAAGATTTCTTCTAGGCGCACATTTCATTGTGGAAACCGACCAGAAAGCGCTTACTGCTATTCAGAGCAAAAACTTGAAGAGCTCGAGGTCCACTCGTTATGCCATAGCTCTTCAACCATTTCATTTCTCGGTTCGAGCTATCCGTGGTTCGGATAATGTAATGGCAGACATTCTGTCCAGATGCCCACACGATTCCACATGATTCTTCTGTCATATATATATTTCCTGATATACAGTCCAATGTTATAATGACATGTTAGTAGATTTTTTCTCACTTTTTTTGGGGGAATTTATAACATTCTACCATATAATTATCTAAGAAGGCTTAGTTAGTGATATACGGGCCAAAAGATCACTCGGCCACATTTAAATAAATTATTTTCAGGATTGTATTAAGAGATTTACCAGTTGTCTTTAAGATTTGTGTTATTGATATTTTCGCAGCACATCATTGAAGTCTGCGAGATTATGTCCATTGTGGAACTTTGAGGATATCAAGTCCTGTCCTAGATTGGGAGCGGATGATGTCCACATCTTCTATTGCTTGTTTATGTCAACAAAGAACAACATGTATTACTTATTAATTACTGATGCATTATATAATGTAATAATATAGTGCGGTATATTAATATATTACACCGCTATTTGCAACACATTGTATGATAACACATAATATATTTAATTTCATATATTGGTATGAGAATAATTTGATTGTCATTATGTTGTTGCCATCATTGTGGCGTGTGTTGGTGGCACCTTCCTGGAATATATCAGCATATACTTAGATAAATTTTTTCTCTAAGGATCTGAGATATGATCTCCGTGTCGCTCCATGCGTTGAGCTAATTTGTTAGGTATATATCCGCGCATCATACGTGCGTTAGGAGCCTAGATTTTTCCGGCTCCAGGATTTAAAAAAAAAAATGTTTCATTTTTTTTTTCCCGGGAGGGTGCGGTAATGTTACGCACAAATAATTACTTTTTCCAAAGTCTTTGTATGATCATTTTTCGTATGTATGATCATTTTTTGACTGAAATGTGTATTATGTTTTTTACAGTCAAAGGGACATAACCCGAGTTATCGAGACTACAATTTTTTAGGAGTTTGCCTTCTCTTGTATAGAGACACGTTCGGTCTATAATTTCTTGAACGAAGCGTGACCATATCTCCTTATTTGGTAGTATCAGTCAACTGTTGTAGATGTCTGAAACCTGTCTTAACGCTTCTGTTCATGACCATAAAAGGCGCGACTGTGTAAGACTTTTATCTCGAATGTTCTTAGAATCGTCTTATGTGAACGGCGACTCAGAGATTGTCGTTCTGCGCATGTCAAAACTGGTAGTTCGTTTGTGTGTTCCGCCCAGCTGGGGAGTTTAGAAATGGTCTGAGTAGCGAGCGGACGCAACCTGCGTCTTGTGATTTTCTGAGGGAAATACATTGTCTTTGTGAGTTAGTTAGCTAACTAGACTATTTCCCAGTATTATTCAAGCCTGCCTGGAGGCATATGTTCATGGTTGATTTTCCGAAATAAGGTAATTCCTCTTGTATCGAACTTTATGCTATCATCTAGAAGTTCGTCATTTTGTCGCTCTTTGCTCGCCTGTGTGATTCAAAATGGAGAGGTACTTTGACTAGGATTAAGTCACCGGTATCTTTATACCTGAACTAGTTATATATATATATGGGTCGCTCTAGACCAACAAGACTATTGTCTGTGTTCCAGGATTCGTTATATCAGAGATCACGTCCAAGTCAGATGGTTAGACTTAGGAAGGTTATAAAGGTCGGTTTGACCTGTATTCCATGTATGCTATTCACGTGCAGACAGTAAACGGACTTATTGTATACATCTGATCTGCTAGCATCAGGAAGGGAGCATTTATTATTGTCTATGAACATTGATGATCTGCAGCTGACACTGTTGCAGAAGTTATATGTATGAACCTTAGGCACCCAGATCTGTGCTATATATATATATATATTATTTATACAGCTTCATGAACCAGAACTTTATAATATCGAATATACAGAAGCTATCTGTTTACAATACAACTATTGAGTATTGAATCCTACATGACTATCAGCTAATATGATTTTGAATGCTGCATTCGTTAAACTATGCTGGTGATGACATAAATATCATGACTGTTTTGTGGCGTGCAATAAATGGAATAAACCTAAAGCAAAGTTACCATTTCTATGACTCTACACGTCATGTTGCCTGTGTTGTACCCTGTGAACTGTTCTACTGCAACACACACAGCAACATCCTAAATCAGAGAAGACACCTACATCTTGCACTTTAATACCAGGTGTCGATAGGGGTGGCAAGTGGTCGTCAATCTTATAACGGAGCTAACGTACCTGGCATTTTTTGGCGCACCATTATTATTTTGGTTAAATCCACCCTTATCAGTCTGTTTACAGCAAAGCTGCGATATCTGCGCCTTTCGGCCGACACATCCGACTTCAGCACGGCATTTTTTGGGACCGGGTTTGCCTTCCCTCTTCGATCCCTACTCTCTCAGCCAGACTGCAGTGATGCAGCCTGTTTCCAGGACCACCACTTGGAGATGGAGTAGGGTCTTGGTCAGCTCTGGTTCGCTGACCCTGACGCAAGCAGTCAAGCTATGAGTCGCTGACTGCATTCTCTGTTGCTGCGTCTTTGGGTCCCAAACAGGTTGATCTCTCAACATTCTAACTGGTTGATCTCACAACATTCTAACAGTGTGATCTCTTATTTTAACTTGGAGAGACTTACATCTTTCATTTTATATTTTAACTCGCAAAGGCTTACAGCATTCAAACAGGCTAATCTCTTATTTTAATTCACAAAGAATAAAGTATTCGGACAGTTTTATCTGTTAACATTCTAACAGGGTAATCTCACATTTTAACTCACAAAGATTTATGACATTCAAACAGTGTGATCTGTTAACGTTCTAACAGGGTAATCTCATATTTTAACTCACAAAGATGTATTACATTCAAACAGGGTGATCTCTCAACATTCAAACAGTGCGATCTCTTATTTTAGCTCACAAAGATTTATAACATTTAAACAGGTTGAACTCTTAACATTCAAACAGGGTGATGTCTCATTTTAACTTACAGAGACTTACATCTTTCAAACAGATTTTCTTTTATTTTAACTCACAAAGATTTATACTATATAAGCAGGTTATCTCTTATTTCACCTCACAAAGATTCATAACATTCAAAACAGGCTGATCTCTTTCTTGTCTCAACTCACAGAGATTTATAACACTCAAGCAGGTTGATCTCCCAGCATTCAAACAGTGTGATCTCTCAACACTAAAACAGGATGATCTCTTATTTTAATTCACACAAATTTATAACATTTGAACAGTGTGACCTCTCTACATTCAAACACGATGATCAATTATATCAGGTGTGCTCAACGCGGTGCCTGTGGGCTCTATTGCGATCGCCAAGGGTTATTTGTATGTCCACGGATTGCATGGTCAGAAATTATAGCTTATCCACAACTAAAATTCTTAGGTATTTGTGGTTAGTGGTCTCAATAAAATTTCAAAAACTTTTCTGATAGACATTCCTAACTATGAACAATTGACCAGTGACATGCAGGGTCAAAGATCACTCTAATTATACTTTTGACTCAAATAAATAATTTGAAGATTAACTTATTTTGTTTTAAATCCTGAATATTTACTATATCATTAAATGGGTTTACTCAGCCTTATAACAGTATTTTACATATTTTGTTGTAAAAATGAACTTTTTAAATAAGTAAGTTGCAATATTTGGTTGGTGCCCGCTATCCTCTTTATAAATCTAAAATATGCCTGCTGTGCAAAAAAGGTAGAGTTATATGAACTCAGAAAGATTATAACATTGAAGCAGGGAGATCTCTTAGATGTAGGAAAGCTTCCTTAAATAGCTGTTAATAGACTTCTTCAGCTTCTGTAACTGCCCGAAATTGTATGCACAACTGGTCATTTTTGGTCTTTGACACCCTTGGATTAGGTAGTAGCACAGGTTCTTTTATCATCATCAATCTTTATTTTTGCCACGTGAAAAATATTAGTGTGTCTTTTTCAGCATAACCAATGAGATCCTTGCTTCATTACCTTCCTCTTTTACTGTTCTTCTCTAGGTTCTCTTTTGTCATCCTACTGTTCTTAATTAACTTTGGATTCCTGGAAATGTATTTTTTTTTTTTTTTTTTTTACATTCTCACATGCAGTTGTGAATGTCAGTAGGTCTATTTACATTCTGACATGTTGCCATATCTGTTAGTATCTGACACATGTTTACATTCTCATACTTTTCTATATCTGTCAGTTGTTATGTTTATATGCTCACACTTACTGCTATCTGCCAGTTGGTATTTTTGTGGTCTCACATATTGCTATACCTGTCAGTTGTGTTATTATTCTCACACATACTGCTTCATCTGTTAGTCTATTATATTCCTTTGCTACCATTGTGTATATAAGTCTTTCCTCACACCTCCTTACAATATTTGTCAAGTGCACTGGAAAATTGTTCTACAACTTGCTTTACCGATAAATCACACACATAATCCCCCCTTTTCCTTCCGTATATATTTTTATCCTTAATTGCAGTGCCTCATTTGGTAATCTTTCACATTTTTATTTCTGGCTTTTCCTGTTTGAAGTAGTCATAATGTTTATAAATAGCTATCACTTTTGCAAATTTCAACACAAGTCTGCTATGTTATTTTTATATACTTCAGTCATTCAAGATACTACAGCTGTGACGTATATGTGGCACAATAGATTGGTCTGCGAACAACAAAACAGATAACAAGGCCACAGAGCTGCCTTATCTGTACATAGTATTAGCATGTCCCACAGCCTTGACATTGTTTATTCACCACTCTTTCACATATTTGGGTTTATAGTACACTTAAAAAAGAAAATATCTGTGGGCGCCCTTCAAGGATAATATTGCAGACAAAAGAGAAAAACATTAACAGTTTCATGTGCAGCTATGGATTGTGTGTTTTTGAATTGAAAAGTGTTTTAATATAAGTAATAGATTTTATGTCTGACATTAATTATGTCATTAATGCATTACATGGCTAAATGGAGGAAGGTGTAATTAAATCCCAGGAAAGTAAAAGCCGATAAGTGTAAAAGTAACTAGAAAATTGTGATTTTGTTCTCTATATTTCTTTACATGAAGTGGTTAGGATTGTGATTTTCACATTTTTGCAATAGATTTATATATACTGGGTGTTTCAAAATTATGTATACACACTTTGAATGTATATAACTCACACCATAGCATGGGATAATGCTAGATACAAACGAATAATGCCATCTCAAAACACGCACAGTGAGGGACCTGAGGCACTAAATTAAAACTGCATGTTTCACTATTCATTTAGTAACAATACAGAATGGTAGTCAGTTGTTCACCGATGTGAACAATGCATTGTACCAGGTCATCGACACTTTGAACATTTGTGACTTTATATGTGAAAAGGCCACAATTCTGTCTCAAATCATAATTGAATTATCAGCATTCAAAGTGTGTATACATAATTTTGAAACACCCTGTGTATGCAATGTGTGTGTGTGTGTGTGTATACACACACATATATACATACATATATATTATCATCATCATTACGCTTCCAACTCCCAGAGGAACATAGGCCTTGAATACAGTAATATATCACTTACAACAATAAGGCACCATTACTGAAATATAAAGCATTTGCTGATTCATGTTTATGTCATTTAAGACATTGGATATTAAATATCTTGTCCGCTGAATGATTTCTGTGTATTTAGAAGTTTTCCAACGTCTTTCACCGCAGGCCGACAGTCACCTCCCTTCTCCCCTTCAAAGACCAAAGTTCCCCGAAACATAGTCTCAGATATTGATGATCAGCTGGTGAAAGCTGGAGAATCTCTGCATTATTCAATGTTTGCGGATGACACAGCGCCAGCTAACTATGAGGTGCCCAGGTACCCCATTCAGGAGAAGGAAAGCCGGGAATATTTTGAACGTCAGCTCTTTCAGAGGTAGGCTGTTTGGTATTTTTATGTTGTTCTTGTTGATGTTTATGATAACACAGTCATTGTTTTTTTTTTCTGTGTGGCCGTATATTTCCCATCTTTGTTCTGTCACATGTAATCACACAAGATACAAACAAATGTCGCTTGTGATTTTAAATTATTTACCAGTGTTTTACATTTGTGCTATATCAAAAATATGGAATGCCACTTGGATCCACAGTTTTCTTATATCTTAGAAGTTTTATGACTATTTATTTCTTCCAGAATTTGGTTTTTCACAACTTATTTGTAATTATTTGTTCTTCTGGCTGGATTTCTTTTTTTTTCTTCTTTTTTTTTTTAAGATTTGATCAGGCATTTAGGAGCTGGTTTGTTTAGAAGTTATCAGAATTCTCTGTCTATCTATTCATATGATCCTTTACGTTGATTAGCTATTGTCCATTCTTGTAATTAATGAGACAGTTTGATTGCTTGTATTTCCTCGTTAGCTTCTGTGTGCTGTCTTCAGGTTTTTCATATTTACTTTTTCAGCAGCAACCTCTCCCTCTTGCTAATTCATTGATATATAACTGTATATGTCCTTTTGTGACCTCTAATATTTCTTTTTACTTCTTTGTTTTCTTCTGTGTATATTTCATGAGTATATTTCATGAGCCTTGGCTCTAGGCTGTCTGGTTGTGCTTCTGTTCCTCTTATTTCTTTATTTTTTCTTCTGTCTTCTGTGTTGTGGATGGTTTCTTTTGTTGTCCATGCAATTTTTTTGGTGTTCCCTCTTACCAAGAACTTCTTCACATGCCTAAATCCATAGTGTTGCCAAGTGGTATTCTGTATTTACATCTTCTTCTGGTTGTTGCAGCACATGGTACTTCTCGACTATTGTAACACTACATTTGTCTTTAGTTCGTTAATTTTTTAAATAATCTACATTACCCCTCTTGACTGGGGATCGGATGTAAAATGACTGCCTCTAATTCTAAAGGTACCAGGTTCGCTCCCAGTACAGAGAATATCTTCTTCTTCTTCTTCCTCGTTCGCCTTCAAACTTCCACATTTATGACTCTAATAAAGGCAGTAGTCAACTCAAGGTTCCCGACATCTCCAAACAGTTTTTCATTGACAGAAGTGGGTTGTTGCCATATGCTACTTCTTCATTTCTGTAGGTTGGGCAGTACTGCAGTAGGTGTTCGACTGTCATCGGGCTGGTACCGCAGGTGCAGAGATCTGTTGCACCAATTTTGTATTTGTGGTATAGATGGTATCTCAATCTGTTGTGTCCAGTGCGTAGCCGAAAAATGATGACCTGTTCTTTCCTGGATAGTTGATGATATGCATCATTTTTCAAATGGCCCGGGTGCTCTCTTTCCCGTTTGGACTTGAATGTAGCTTTTATAGTAGTCTTTGCCGTTGCGTAAGTTGTCTCTATATCATTTTGTTGTAAGGCACCTCCTTCCTTAGCAAGTTTGTCTGCCTCCTCATTTCCTGGTATGTTGCAATGGGCTGGTATCCACTGGATAGTGCACTTGTTGAAGCATTTGGCCAGTCTTTCAAGGGAGATTATCAGATCTTTCAATCCTTTAGTTTGGTGGCTCTTAAGCGCTGATATTACTGAGAGGGCATCTGTAAAGATAACTATCTGTTTTTCTGCCTGTGCTTTGCATTCAATAAGAGTTTCAGCAGCCTGTTTCAGGGCTTCTGCTTCAGCACTGAAGTTATTGCAGTATTTGCCAGTGGCAATTGCCATAGAGTGGATTCTATTCTTTAATTTTATGAGGATGCCGGACCCCCATTTTCAACTGCATTTTTTGCTGAACCATCAGTATATGCATGTGTCCAAAGCTTTGATGGGAATTTTTGGTCAATATACTTGTTTGCTATACACTTTCTTTGTGTTTCTGCCTGTGTTCCCTTACTTTCAATGCCTGGAATATCAGATTTTAACTCAGGAAAGCATCTTATTTTCCACAGTGGGATAGTTGAGCTTGTTGGGATTTTCTTTGCAACTGAGCTTGCTAGCATGGTATTTTTACAGAGAATATAATTAATGAAACTATTTTTTATTTAGAACCAGTGGTCCCTGATCTCCTGGGCAGTGAGATCGAACACCTAGCCTTCATGTATAATGGCAAAAATAGGAATTCTCATGTGCACGTTGCGCATGTTAAAAATGTCCTCAGAAGTTGGAAATTGTCAAGAGTAGACCATATGGAAATGGTTGATACAATAGTGATAGAAAGTGAAAATAAAGGCCTTAGCCTTAACAGCAAAAAGACAGAAGTAATGGTCGCCTCAAAGAAAAGGGCTTCCCCAGAATGCACAATCAAAGTAAATGGAACCGTTTTAAAACAAGTCAATAAATTCAAATACCTGAGAACATTAATAACAACGGATGGAAGATGCATCTCAGAAGTGAAGAGCAAAATAGTTCAGGCAAAAGTAGCATTCTACAAAATGAAGAGTATTTTATGCAACAATTCTTTGTCATTGGAAGTATGAAAGAGAGTTCTTCATTGTTATATAGAACCAACCATGACATATGGGAGTGAGTCATGGACAATTAGTAAACAAAAAGGGAAGACACTAGAGGCAACAGAGATGTGGTTTTACAGAAGAATGTTAAAAATACCATGGACAGCCAAAAAGAATAATGTGGATGTCCTGAAAGAGGCCAGTGCACAAAGGAAACTTATTTCACAAGTTAGAAAGAAGCAATCCAATTTTTTGGGCATGTTATGTGAAGAGGAAAGCTGGAATATATCGTAACAACAGGTAAGATTGAAGGAAAAAGAGATAAGGGAAAACAAAGAGAGCAAATACTGGACAGTTTGACATCGTGGCATGGAAAGAAGTCAACAGCAGAATTGATAAATTGTACCGGAGACAGGAAGTTGTGGAGAGACATGATCTCCTATGCCACTAGGCACGGTACTTGAAGAAGAAGAAGACCATATGGCGTCTGCCCTGGCAAAATTAAAAAATTAGGAAATCTACCCACCACAAAAATATTTATAGATTGTGTAATTCAAACTATACATACATACGACATAAGTATGAATGAAATAGTAGTCTGATTTTCTGTCCAGTGTTCCGGTCATGTCCATGTTGCTTTATGCATGGTTTTTTTATTTTTGCTTCCAACTGTGCATTTCTTCCTTGTTCATTTAGTGTTAGGACATTCCAGGTGCCCAGTCTGGAGGTTCCCCTTTATGAAAGTAAGAGGTCATGATTCTCATTTGTGAAAAAGTCAGCAGTTGAAACTCTTTTCATCTTTCTTGGTACTTTATCATAATCTTCACTTCCGGTTTTTATGGCTGTACTGAATTGCTTGCTTCAGATAGCTTGTTGGTGTTTCTGACTGAAGTTTCTATAGCTTAAAAATTTACAGGATAGGCCAACCAGCCCTATGCCCTACCTTCCTGTGTCACCTTTTACAGCGTCTCTTATGGACAACAGTATTCTGTGCTCCCCTTCTGAGCCGTGGTGATACACCTGTGACAAAGATATCTTTATTTAAAATCTGCACTCATTTTGCATAGAAGAATGGTGATTCATCACATAAAGCTTATGAACATCAGTCATGGAGGTAATATGTGAAATCAAAAAGAAACACTGATGATTGTGATCATCTCATTAACATGGGGAGTGTAAAAGTAAACGTGTCTTCCACATGTTGCCATTAAACTTTGTGGGGAGATGTACTTCATTTTACTTTAGCTATATTCAACTTCTGCCTTGTGTAGTTCCTGAGGGTGGCTGAATAGGCAAAGGAAGAATAAGACTACTGTACCCTCACACATTCTTATCTTTTATGAGGCCATTTGCTTGCTTATATCTCCCTGTTGGGAGCCGTGCTGGTGTAATGGTTACCACATTGCACTGGTGATCAGGTGTTCAAGGTTCAAGCCCGGCATGTGCATTTGAAGCAGTGTCATTGGCCGGGATTTTGACTGAATTACCTGAACGGCTCCTGGGATAAACCCTCTGTGGATGGGAAGGAGCAAAGCTCCTGGCCAGGTTGGAAGGAAAGTCCACAGGCTCCCCAGCCTCGCAATGACATGCCATTGGGCTGAAGGGCTAAAAGCCCAAGTGCTGCTGGTAAAAAAAAAAAAATCTCCCTGTTAGCTTCTTTGTGTTGTTGTACAGGTCCCTCATATCTCCTTTAGCTGCAGCTTCCTCTGCTTCCCTTGCCAACTCTTCTTGGAACAAGAACTGAGAAGACGCTGGCAATAGATAGGACACACATTGAGGAAACCTGTTGATAGCATTACAAGGCAGTCCTTGTTCTGGAATCCACAGGGAAAGAGAGACAGAGGTAGACCAAAAAACACATGGAGAAGAGAGCTAGATACAGAGGTGAAAATGATGAGGAAAACATGGAAAGAACTTGAGCAGATGGCATGGGACAGGAAGACTTGGCATGTGTTTGTTGAAGACCTATGCTGCTCAGGGAGCTAAAGGGTATTGATTGACCCTCAGACATGTCGTACAAGATGACAAACATGAGGTTGGCAACCTTATCATGTAAAACTAGTTGCTAGAGAACCAACCGCTACCAGAACACGTGAATGCATGGTGCAGGCTTCATGTAAGAGGACCAGCTAAAGTGGTGGCTCCATGGTGCAGGCTTCATGTAAGAGGACCAGCTAAAGTGGTGGCTCCATGGTGCAGGCTTCATGTAAGAGGACCAGCTAAAGTGGTGGCTCCATGGTGCAGGCTTCATGTAAGAGGACCAGCTAAAGTGGTGGCTCTATGGTGCAGGCTTCATGTAAGAGGACCAGCTAAAGGGGTGGCTCCATGGTGCAGGCTTCATGTAAGAGGACCAGCTAAAGTGGTGGCTCCATGGTGCAGGCTTCATGTAAGAGGACCAGCTAAAGTGGTGGCTCCATGGTGCAGGCTTCATGTAAGAGGACCAGCTAAAGTGGTGGCTCCATGGTGCAGGCTTCATGTAAGAGGACCAGCTAAAGTGGTGGCTCCATGCTCTGTAGGCAGCACAAAGAAACAGAATGATAATGATAAAATGACACATTTGTCTAGCCAGGTCTGTTTCTACTGGGTTCCTGGTAGGATTTGAACCCCAGTCTGTGGCATTGAAAATTGGGCATGTTAACTGCTTGAGATTTATTGTTAGACCCTCTCAGGCAGCAGGACATTGAAGTAGCTGAGCAAAATGTCTAACAGACACCAGATAAACTAGCAACAACAAACAAAATCAAACAAACATCATACAAGAGCTGGAATCTGGGAGTACACGTAATATAAGACTAATATTACATCAATGAGGGAGCCGCGCTAGCACAGTGGTTAATGCACTGGCTTCCTAGCTCGGTGGTCCATGGTTCGATCACCAGTTGAGGTGAGATTTTTTTAGACTGCAGACGGCTCCGGGGTCGACCCAGCCTCATGAATTGGGTACCAGAACAACTCTGGGAAGGTTAAGATGGCTGGCGTGAGGCTGGCCACATCACCCCTAGTGTGCCGATGGTCAAGAAAATACGGGCCTGACACTGTATTCCCAATATGCCTCAATGGGCGTATAACGGGATCCTTTACCCTTTTATAACATCAGTGACCATGTACGTTACCATATATACAGTTAAACCCCTTTCCACCCTATTCTTTCTTTGTCTCATCACAGTCACCCCCCTCCTCCTCCATGCTATTGGCGGCGAGAACTGCAATTTAAATTAACCCCTACAGTGTCTCTTTTATACTGCTATTAATAAAATGAATAAATTTAAGATCCACAGAAAACTACATTATGTATAGTTATTATTTGATCATTAATGTTCATGTGTTGTCCTTCATGGTTGATAATATCCCACATTTAGGTCAGCCAGATGTCTATTAGTATATACAAGCCCATATATTACCAGCTGGACCTAATTTCTAGATTGGTTTCTCTGTTATGTCTGTTCCCTCAGTGTTTTTTTTTTCATATATATTGTATCTCATGATGGTAAACCTGGAGTTTAATCTTATCTTCTTGGTTAATTTCACGCCTTGCTGTCGGTCTCGGAGAAATCAGAGAACGGTTAAGATTAATACTGCCTTAGGCATGTCGAAGAGGTTGTGCTTGGGTCTGGCAACCTCATCATATAAAACACGTTGCTACAGAAACTACCACTACAGGAGCACATGACTGCTTGGTGCAGGCTTCCTGGAATGGGACCAGTTGCATTAGAGGCTCCATGCTCCATAAGGAGCACAAGGGAGAAGAAGTATAGTTTAAGTATACCATTTTTTTTTGCTCTATGTAGTTAGTTCATGAGTCTGTGATGAGTCGAAGAAAGAGGAAGTATAGTTTAAGTATACCATTTTTTTTGCTCTATGTAGTTAGTTCATGAGTCTGTGATGAGTCGAAGAAAGAGGAAGTATAGTTTAAGTATACAATTTTTTTTGCTCTGTGTAGTTAGTTCATGAGTCTGTGATGAGTCGAAGAAAGAGGAAGTATAGTTTAAGTATACAATTTTTTTTGCTCTGTGTAGTTAGTTCATGAGTCTGTGATGAGTCGAAGAAAGAGGAAGTATAGTTTAAGTATACAATTTTTTTTGGCTCTATGTAGTTAGTTCATGAGTCTGTGATGAGTCGAAGAAAGAGGAAGTATAGTTAAAGTATACAATTGTTTTTGCCCTATGTAGTTAGTTCGGGGGCAGGGATCTGTGAGGAGACGAAAGAGGAAGTATAGTTTAAGTATATAATTGTTTTTGCCCTAGGTAGTTAGTTTGGGGGGGGGGGGTCTGTGAGGAGGCGAAGAAAGAATAGAACTAATGCTTCGTCAGGAATGCCATCATCATCAACCTTCTCCTTTGCACTCCTTATGGAGCATGGGGCCACCATTGTAGCTCAGTGACCTTGCAAGAAGCCTGCATCAAGTATTCACATGCTCGTGCAGTGGTGAGTGTTGTAATTTGATCTACATGAGTAGGTTGCCAACTCCATGCACAACCTCATATTTAGCCGCCAAGCATGACATGCCTGAGGTGCAGTAGTCCTATTTCTTCCTTTGTCTCTTCAGGGACCCCCCGGGAACTACACGGGGGTGGGGAGTGCCATAAGAGGATGTGTGTGGGGGTGGTTACCTGGCAGTGTAAAAACTAAATGCTACACAAACCACTACAGCACGAGCACATGAATGTTTTGATGCAAGCACACTCTAAGCAGTTTTAACCATACATTATTGTCTTCACTGTTGATTGGTGCAGTTTTAACCATACATTATTGTCTTCATTGTTGATTGGTGCAGTTTTAACCATACATTATTGTCTTCACTGTTGATTGGTGCAGTTTTAACCATACATTATTGTCTTCACTGTTGATTGGCATGGATGATAATTTCATCACATTTGAAGTAACTGCACAGACTTTGATAACAATCTTGTCATTTCTTGCAGGCGTAATCTAAATCACAATGATACCGAGAGGTAAATCATATTTCTAGACTGTGCATAATTTTGATCATTTGTTTGGCCTCCTATTTGCTTATGTTTCTCAATAACAGTAGCTTGATTTTATTGATTTATATTGAAGGCATATATTGTTATATCTTTTGTTTAATATGGTCAGTGATTGCTGCAATTAATTTGTTTTATTTCAAGCTTCTTTGCTTGTTTATTTAATACAACTTGTGTATGCCTTTTTTAAAATAAGACTGTGTGTATGTATATGTGTGTGTGCTGGCAGGCACATACGTCATGTGTGTATGTATATGTGTGTGCTGGCATGCACATACGTCATATCATTTTCCATTTCACTCCTTATGGAGCATGGAACCACCACTTCAGCTGATCCCCTTGCAGGAAACCTGCACAACAGCATACACATGCTGATACAGCAGTGCTTTCTGTAGCAAGCTGTTTAACATGATGAGGTTGCCAGCCTCATGCATAACTTCACTTTAATTGCCTTGTATGACATGCCTTAGCTAGCAGACTAGCAGTGTGCACATACGTACAGATGCATAAACACACACAAATACATACACTATAGTTGTCTTCAAAACTATTTTGAAAGTGTTATGTATATTTGCAGATTCTTAAGTAAAGTAAATAAATGTATTTTCTGAACCAAAGATGAAAATTGTGAACACGGATCAAATTGTTGAGTGACATTAAGATAACTTGTTATGTTTTCCTACTGATATGTTAATTCCAGATAGGTTAGAATTAGTTATTTGTGTGTTTGGTTTACTAACTACCGTATATACTCGAGTGTGTCCAAAACTTTTTCCTTTTTTGGACCTTAATGAATGTACCCCCGACTTATATTCAAGTTAAAAAAAAAAGATATATGAAACCGGTCAGTGTTACCCCCAGCCCTTGCTGCCACACACTGGTACCCTTTAGATATAAACTTTCTGCTTCATTAAATGTGTTTAATCAAAATATCTTAATGAATACACGTTTGAACTCCTATTAAGTCACAAATTTTAACTGGAGTACGCCTTGACCACGATTTCAAGATATTTAAGCGGGAAAGGGTTAAGCTGAAAGTTTAAAATATCTACAGAAAGCCAAGGAAATTCCAGTGCAATGCAGAATTTGAAATCAACGGATAACTTACTTGACTTATAATCAGGTCTTTAATTTTGGACGGTTTATAGTCCTAAAATCTAGGGGTCAACTTATAGTCAGATCGACATATACTCAAGTATACACGGAAAGTGTTGGTGGAAAGAGACTAACTTCTTAAACTTTCTGAAATTATGTACAGAATTCAAGCACGGAATAAAAAAGAAGAAAACATAGTTTAAAAAGAAATATATTTAAAGTAAATTAATAGCTACTGTTGATAGGTTTCAGGCATGTAAAATAGTAAATCAAAGTTATAAATGCATGTACCATCAGTTAAAAATCATTAAAATATGATAAAAATGATTCAAGACCTAAGTATCTTTTTATATTTGGACATGCGCCCTAATATAACCGACTAGGTTATTTAATTTATTTTTTAAAATTCATTTTTTTTTTAAATCATAAAAATATAAATGTTAGTGGTAACATATTTCTGGCTTCTAAAGTACTATATTGGAAATGAGAATAGATGTATCATCTGTTAAACATCATATAATAAATTTATAAATGCTATTGCTAATGTCCTTCTGACATCAGAAATAAAATTAGAAGTATGATCTGTAAAACATCATAAAATAAATATGTAAAGACTAACTGGCTATGTGAATTAGACATGGGAAATACCATATCAGAAATAAAAATGGATGTATCATCTGTAAAATGTCATACAGTAAATATGCAACAGTTACTGGCAATCTGATTCTTGCTTGTGAAATCTTCTGCTTCTTCTTCTTCTTCTTCAAGTATTGTGCCTAATGGCGTAGGAGATCATGTCTCTCCACAACTTCCTGTCTCCAGTGCAGTTTATCAATTCTGTTGTTAACTTCTTTCCATGCCACGATGTCAAACTGGTCCTGTATTTGCTCTCTTTGTCTTCCCCTATCTCTTTTTCCTTCAATCTTACCTGTTGTTACGATATATTCCAGCTTTCCTCTTCTCGTAACGTGCCTTAAAAAAACAGTGGATTGCTTCTTTCTAACTTGTGAAATAAGTTTCCTTTGCGTATTGGCCTCTTTCAGGACATCTGTTACCGTAGTTTTAGTAGATTTCAATGTAGGCTTCAGTTAGCAGTTTGACTTCGGTAAAAAAATTTATTTTTGTCTTTTCGTAAGTTCTGGTTGAGGCTTGTTTACCATTAAAATACATGATTCTCTGATCACGTGATATATCTACGTGTGGTAGAGCAAATATCGTGCTTAGATGTATACAACGAAAGCATGGGCCAAAAACACTGGCAATGTTCAACAAAGCATTGTACTTGAGAAAATCCGCTAAGTTGAGAGTCCACAATTTTACATTTATTCACGGCATACAAATCTCAATAAGACAATTCATGGTGAGTCAATAAAATGCATCAAACAATACGTCTCCAGAGTTTACCTCTTCGTAGTCGTCCTATCGTCAGATTATTTACACGTGATTGCGTATACCGACTATCCGGTAACGAATAATCCAACTTCGGCGATCAATATGAATTATGGATAATTCTTCATTAAAATTGTTCCCTGTACATTATCTTCGAATTGAATTACATTTCCCTTCATCAACTGAGACGTAAATCATATCCATTAATCCTAGGCAGACCCTCGTGCCTTATAATAAATTCCTTTATACCATTATCATCACAATGGGAGACTTCTCACAAACGCGTCCGTCAAGGATCGCTATCAATACAGAAAAGGGTACAATTACAAGGTCGTCACGTCGTAGCTTAACAACGTGAAAACGTCATCCTAAAATCTAGGTGACCTATATTCTTTGCGTTCAAAACCCTAAACCGCGAAAACCCAATAACATATAAAACCAAAATGCGCAACGTTAAATATAGCTCTCACTACCCTAGTAGCTACAATCTGAAATCCTCACTTAACATCCCCCAGGTCGACGGGGTAAAATCTCATAGATTTTTAAAATTTTTTTTTTCATTCTCATCCCAAAACTAAAAATGTACAAGATTATCGGCCTACGCATCACATAATATGGTCAAAGGTTGTAGTCAACTTAGTTCAAGTCACTAACTAAAAAAAATGTCAAATTAAATAAAGATGTCACCTGTCAGCGTGTCTACTAACAAATCTATTATTATGTCTCTAACTAAATTAATATATTAAGAGTGTAAAATAAGAATCATATATGTGAATATTATAATCTAAACTAATAAACTATAAGATTAACTAAATGTAGTGTGTAATGTATTATAGACTGTAAGTATAGCTTAATATATATACAGAAAACAGGTAAGTACAAACAAACAAAATTAATACAAGGGAAGAATGTGTGAAAAGAAAAGTACTAGTAAGCTAATCGAATAGAGTAGCGTCTGTGTGTGTAAAGAAAGAATAGGTATGTAGAATTAATTAGATTAATCTATTCTTGTTAAAGTATAATATCTACTATAATATATATTAATAATATGCTAACGGAACCATTCAGAATTTCATATTATTAAAGTGTGTGATATGCTATGTATAAATGTTATTTTCTTTTTATTTCAGTTTATTTCTTTATTATAAGTCCTTGAAAGCACAATGAATACGCTGTCCGTATTTTGCAAGTTCCATCTGTCATAAATTAGGTAATCATACTTGCTCCTTATTCCCGACGAAAGTAGTTGAAAATATCTTTGTAAATCGTTTATCATATGTTACACCATCAAATTTGAAAGAACACTGTCTCCGAATCGTATTTTTACTTGAATAATGTTTTACATATTCTGTATTATGTAAGGACACTAACCAAAGTCCGCGAAAATTCCAGCAACGTTGCTACTGTAACGTGATCATCTATAGCAAAATGTCAACATTGTAAATCATGCGTAGACTTTCTTTCTTTGAGACATCATTTTCGTTTGTGGCTGACTCGATATGTTCGTTCATTATCCGCTCCTGAATTGCAGTATCTCTAGTATAGTTCAGTCAGTTTCAGTTTCTCTTGAACTCATTGACTTATTCATCTGTATCGTTTGGTGACACTGGGTTCCGAGATAACGTGTCAGCGACAACATTCTCATGGCCTGGGATGGCCTCAATAGTGAAATTGTATGGCTGTAATAATATCGAATATCGTGCCAACTTGGCGTTCTTATGGTTAGCTTTCTTAAGTGAAGCCACAGCCTTCGCATCAGTCTGTATTACGAATGGAGCACCGAGGAGAAATTTCTATAACTTCTGTATGGCCTAGATGACGCCCAGAAGTTCTTTATCAATCGCTGCATATTTACGTTCGGCCTCAGTAAGTTTCCTCGATATATAAAGAGTAGGGTGAAGTACGCCCTCATGTTTTTGTAAAAGGGTACCTCCCTATACGTAATTGCTCGCATCTGTATGGAGTATAAACATTTTTTAAATATCTGGCAACCTTAGAATAGGTGGCCTGGAGAAAAATGATAAAATTTTGTTAAACGTCGTGTCACAGTTAGTAGTCCACTTTATTTTAGTTGGCATATCTTTCTTCAATAACGAAGACAAGACAGCCGTAATAGATGACAAGTTTGGAATAAATCTACTATAATACTGGACAAGACCCAGTAAGCTCCTAACTTGTTTTTTTGTTTGTGGAATGGACAACTTTAAAATCTTAGAAACATTTTGAGGACTAGTTTGGATTTGACCAGAACCTATGATATGTCCTATAAATGTTATTTGATGAAACCCTATTTGCATTTTAGTTGGTCTGGCAGTTAAATTATTATTTCTTAGAATATCTAATACTGAACTTAGACCCATGAAATGTTCATCAAAAGACGAACTGAAGAGACAAATATCATCAATATATGTGATGATGTCCGATCTGGAAGCTAAAATTTTTCGCATCATGCGAATGAACGTGGCAGGAGCGTTCATTAGCCCAAAAGGCATGACATTCCACTGGTATAGACCTTGTGGAGTCGAAAATGCTGTGTAATATTTAGCTTGTTCAGTCAAGGGAATCTGCCAATATCCCTTAGTTAAGTCAATTTTCGTGAAATATTTTGCTGTCGAAAGACGAGTAAGTAGATCGTCAATAAGAGGATGAGGTTCGCTGTCTGGTATAGTTTGAGCGTTAAGTTTCCTATAATCTACACATAATCGTATGTTATTATCTTTTTTCTCACAATAACAAGTGGTGAAGCGAATGGAGAATTACTATGTTCGATAATTCCTAAATCCAACATCTGTTTAAGTTCTTGAGATGTTTTCTCTTGAAAATGTATAGGTACTGAATAAGGACGGAGTTTTATTGGTGTACTGTCCTTAAGTATAATGTCATGAGATATTATTGAAGTTCGACCTGGTATATCTGTCAGAACGTCTGAGTAAGTCTCTAAAAGTTTAGTAATAGATTCATTTTCCTGTGAAGTAAGTAAAGGTGAAATAGCAACATCTCTCCAAGATTCGGAAGATTGTAATTCCGGAATAGGAAATGACATTTTAACTTCAGGAAAAGATGATTCCTCTTCCTGAATCACAGAAAGGCTAGAATATTGGTAAGAACCAATTGTTTTCTCGTCTAAGTCATGAAAAATAGATTGTAGATGTAGTGGTCGAGTAAAGAATTCTTTCAACATGTTTATATGGTAAATTTTTTTCTGACCTTTTATGTCTATGATATAATCGACGTCAGAAATTCTGTCTATTACTTTATAAGGACCATTCCAAGCTATAAGCAATTTATTATCCTTTCGTGGAAGTAACACGAAAGCTTCGTCACCAGGAAATAACTGGCGTAGGTGTCTATTTTTATTTTGAAATTGTCTGGCTTTATCTTTCGCAGCCTCTGATGAAGCTGTAGCCATTTGACAAGCTTGTATGATTTGACTACGTAAGTTAATAACGTATTCATATGATGACTGTGTGTCCTGAGTCATCTCGGAGTCAAGTAGTAAATCTTTAATAAGTCCCATTGGACCTCTTGGTGGAGCACCAAATACTAATTCGAATGGCGAGAAACCGGTTTGTTCATGCGGAATCTCTCGATACGCAAACAAAACAGCTGGAATAGCTCTGTCCCAGTCTTGAGGATTATTTACAGTAACTTTATGTAGTAGTTGCTTAATGGTGCGATTGAGTCTTTCAACTGAACCGTTACTCATTGGATGATATACACTACTGAGACTTCTTCCAATGTTAAGTGTCTTCATAACTTCTTTCATTGTATCAGACACAAATTGAGGACCATGGTCAGAAAGTAATTTATTTGGAAAACCAATCCTAGAAAATATCAGTAACAAAGCATCTGCTATATCAGATGTTGTAATATTTTTAAGTGGTATCGCCTCAGGCCATCGAGTGCATAGGTCGACGCATGTTAGTATGTACCTATGACCCCGTGCAGTTGGTAGTAACGGACCAATAATGTCCATCGCCATCTTATCAAATGGACGAACTGATATATCGTGAGCCTGAATGGGAGCATTGTGGAATGCTCCACGAGACTTAACTTCCTGGCAAATCACACAGGAACGTACATATAACGATACGTCTCGTGATATTCCTGGCCAGAAAAAAGATGACAACACTCGTGAGCGTGTACGAGTGTAGCCCATATGACCCGCGCATTGAGAGTCATGAGCATGTCGCAATATGTATGTCCTTAAAGATGATGGAACTATAACTTGTTTTTTTAACTTATTCTGTTCCATACTGTTCCGAAGTAAAATACCATTTTGTATAGTAAACCAATGTTTACCTTTATTGCTGACATCATTATCATTTTTATTAACTAATGCAAAAAATTTCTTTAAAGATGTATCTTCTTTTTGCTTGAGTGCAAAAGATTCTCTTTCAATCATTGACTCAGGTTCCTTGTCACTGTTGATTATCACCCGGGTATCCTCAGTATTCTTTTCCACTTCATGAGCTTGAGCTCGCGTAGTCACTGCATTGGCTGTATATATGTTTTGCTTTTCCCATTCTGATATTTCCGCAGATGTACAGTCTTTGCTGCCATGTATGCGTCCGACTGTCAAATCAGCAACAGGATTCTGGAGCAAACATACTTTTACTCTTCCTGAAAAAAATGGGGTATTAACATATATAATCGCTGTCGGATAGTACTCTATAGTCCCTCCGAAAGTAATACAGCGTACAAACTCTTTAGTAACAAAACGAGGATGTACTAAGGATTGACGGATGCCAATGGTTGTGGATCCGGAATCCCTCAATACTGAAATAATGTTTCCTTCAAATATGCCCTTATTAAAAATCAATGTTCCTGTACCATCATTCGCTGTGAGACAAATAGCAGGAGTAGTCTGTGTAACTTGTATTGGCATTTGCCTGGATTCTGCAAAATAGTATGGCATTGTGGACAAGTATTTGCCACATTAGTATCAACAATATAACATGCAGATGAAGAATGTGTTGGTGTATCATTATTGTTACCACCTGGAGATACATTAGTAGTCAATGCCGCCCCTGTATTATGTGTAAACTTCTGATGATTTCTTGAGGTGGAGCGTTGTCGTTCCTGCACACCTGAATAGTTACTGTTATAGCCTCTACCGTTATAACTTTTATGTCTTGGTCTAAAATTGTCATTCTTCTTATGCCAATTGTTACCCTTGTTATCATAATTGTTAGTAGCAAGTTTATTCCAACCTGACCTTTGTTGAAAATTATCATTATTTTTAAACTGAGGTACCTTATTCCTAAACTGTTGTCTACCTCTGTTGAAATCATTATAGCTGCCGTAATGATTCTGACTCTGATTATAACTATCATTATTTCTTCTGCCATAATTATTTCTATTTAGGCTATGTGTTCTTGATTTGTCATAGCTATTGTATGACATGTTGAAAGCTACAGGTAATGGTTCTCTGAGATGTGAATTTCCTAAACTGACATTCGGATGTGCGGAGCAATAATTTATAGCTAACTCCTCGAGATCCGCAATAGTAGAAGGTTTGCGTTCTTGCAAAAAAGAAAAAAATTGTGGACTAACAGAAGATAATACTTTATCCCTGAGTATTAAATCCACTAGTTTGTCATAAGATTTATTCACACCAGCTAGTTCTAACCATCTATTAAAAGTGTTGCGTATATTCGCAATAAAGCCTGGAAAATCTTTAGTAGAATCTGGTTGAAGATTTTTAAATCGTAATCTACAACCCTCCTGGTCTAAGTGAAAACGTCGTAATAACAACGCCTTTATTGCATCGTAGTCACAAGCTATGGCAGGATCAACATTTTCAGTTGCATCCAAAGGTTCACCATCCAAAAATTCTCGAAGTTTAAGTGCCCAGGCAGATTTATCTAAGTTATTGGTCTTACACACTTGTTCGAACCTTGCCAGGTAGGATGATAAATTATCAAAATTCAATTTAAAATGTGGCAGTTTAAAATTGTAATAACCTTTGTTATGGTTGGATGAAAGTCCTTGTTGAGAATTATCACCCTGGCTTGTATTAGCACTTTGAGATTGTAATTTTGCTGTTTCTAATTTGATAAGAGCTAGTTCCTTATCTTGTTGTCTAATAATTTCTTCACGTTTGAGTCTATTTTCTTCTTCAATCCGTACCATTTCATCTCTTGCTATTTTTATGTCTTCTTCTTTTTTAGCTATCTCTCTTTGCTTTTCTAACTTAAGTTCACGTTCTTCTTCTTCTCGTTTAGCAATTTCTCTTTGCTTTTCTTCTTCTCGTTTAGCAATAGATAGTTGTTCTTCTGCAAATGAACGAAGCTCTTGTCCTTTATAGCCATAATCCTTGCCAATTTTCACAAATAGGTCAATAGTAGCCATTTTTAGTCAATAAAATGTTTACTTAGGTAAATATTTACTTATATGTATATATATACCAAATGAAAAAATACTCAATATCACTGATTCTAATATTCTTTCTATTAGTTGTAACTTCAACAACTAGATTTATCTTAATCAATATCTGATATTATTATTTAATAATAATAAAACATCAATTAATTATAAATTTATTTACTCATGAATTATGGGTATTCTGCCTCCATAATATATCTGTTCGATTATGTATTAATAAATACTATAATCTATTTAATTATTTATATGTGCTCCGTGGTAAATAAATAGTACTATTCCAAACAAACAAAAAAACATATTACTTACTCCCTAATATGACCGTCATATTCACTGTAAGAAATAACTTTATAGTTATTCATTAATATACTACATCATGCCTTAGCCATGAGATACAACCGCTAGTGAATTGGACCACTACTGTAAATTGTTGCACTCATTGCATCAAGTCACTTTATTTTCATCAAATTAATCAAAATATTTTTATGTTATTATTTTTCTACAATAAAATTAAGTTATTATTATCCCCACATCAATGATTAATTAACACACATTACAGAGACAATTAAATAAATTTTTACAAACAATAGTGCATCACAATTGACGAATGTAGACATATTAAAAAAAATGATTTCACGAACTAAATCAAGAACGGAAGTGGTATGAGAATTAAACCAAAATCTAGGTCAAATTACCAAAAAAATACGAACACAGAAAATAATGACGTCGCAGAACTCTATAACTGACGAATATGTACAATTATCAAATAATCGAAAGTAAGATTGAGAAAAACATGAAAGATTACAAACAGTAGACGAAAATGAATATACATGCAACTTATTACAAAAGAATTACACCAGATTTAACAGAACTATACACCTAACACGTAATATCGAATTTTTGCAACAACGAGCATAACGTTCCTCAAATTATGTTAGAGGGTATCCCATAGCAAATTGAAAAAATTCAATGATCCCTAATGAGAACTATCAGAATTGTTTGTGGTCTGCCAAGGCGACATAACAATCAATCCTGATTGCCGCCAACCAAATGCCCGCTTAACATTACAAACATAGATTACATAGATATATATATAACATAAATGAATGAAATATGCCAACGAAGGAACGTGGACCACGGCATACAAATCTCAGTAAGACAATTCATGGTGAGTCAATAAAATGCATCAAACAATACGTCTCCAGAGTTTACCTCTTCGTAGTCGTCCTATCGTCAGATTATTTACACGTGATTGCGTATTCCGACAATCCGGTAAAGAATAATCCATCTTCGGCGATCAATATGAATTATGGATAATTCTTCATTAAAATTGCTCCCTGTACATTATCTTCAAATTGAATTACATTTCCCTTCATCAACTGAGACGTAAATCATATCCATTAATCCTAGGCAGACCCTCGTGCCTTATAATAAATTCCTTTATACCATTATCATCACAATGGGAGACTTCTCACAAACGCGTCCGTCAAGGATCGCTATCAATACAGAAAAGGGTACAATTACAAGGTCGTTACGTCGTAGCTTAACAACATGAAAACGTCATCCTAAAATCTAGGTGACCTATATTCTTTGCGTTCAAAACCCTGAACCGCGAAAACCCAATAACATATAAAACCAAAATGCGCAACGTTAAATATAGCTCTCACTGCCCTAGTAGCTACAATCTGAAATCCTCACTTAACAACATCCACATTACTCTTTTTAGCTGTCCATGGTATTTTTAACATTATTCTGTAAAACCACATCTCTGTTGCCTCTAGTGCCTTCCCTGTTTGTTTACTAATTGTCCATAACTCACCCCCATGTCAGGATTGGTTCTTTATAACACTGAAAACTCTCTTTCTTACATCCAATGACAAAGAATTGTTGCATAAAATAGTCTTCATTTTATAGAATGCTGCTTTTGCCTGAGCTATTCTGTTCTTAACTTCTGAGATGCATCTTCCATCCGTTATTATTAATGTGCCCAGGTATTTGAATTTATCGACTTGTTTTAAAACTGTTCCATTTACTTTGATTGTGCATTCTATGGAAGCCCTTTTCTTTGAGACGACCATTACTTCTGTCTTTTTGCTATTAAGGCTAAGGCCTTTATTTTCACTTGTGAAATACTATATAAAAAATAAAAATGCATATATGAACTATAAAACATCACAAAATAAATATATCAGCACTCTGCCTTCTTCAGCAGACAAAACTGACCTTTGATGAAAACATTTGTGCCTATATATCTAGCTTGCTTTGTGAGTGTCTTCCATAATATGCCATATTTATATTTGATTTTCCTGCTTAATTCAGTTATCCATTTACTTTTTAGGTGGAATGAATGTTAATATACAGGGTAATTAAAAAGTCTCTCCTATTTTTAAATTTTGATGTCTTTACTCCTATGAAACTAATTTATATGAAACAAACATCAAATTATTCAGAGAATGAACTGTTATTTTATTGCATAAAATGCTGTATCACATTAATATTTCGACATGAGATCCAGTCTGTTCAGCCTATGACCTCAGTTTTGGCTGGATCTTGTAACATCAAATAAAAAGTCCAGCTTATTGGTCAAATGGCTGTCATTGCTGCTTGTTCAGACATTTGTTTCATTTATATCTAATAGAGCCAAGTCAGGATATCAAAATCTAAAAATAGGGAATAACTGTTCAGTCACCCTGCAAATAATCAAACCTTATTATATAGCAGGTGTGTTCATTAAAAGTCATTGTTTATAGTTACTGATAATATGCATATTCCAGCAAAGTTTCCATTAATTGACATTTGCATTAAGAGTTTACAGTTTAAAAAAAAAACTTTAATACAAGTTGCTTGTTAGTTAAAATGAATGTGGTTCTTGTTCCTGGGTTTACTATCATTATTATCTGTCATTCTGAGCTTATCCACTCCCTCATTTTTCCACTTAATTAAGAAAAGTATTTATAGAAATTTTGTTTGTTTGTAGTCACCGAGAAGGACTATTTGTTATCGGAACTCTCAGTGTCAACCATGTTTACTTCATTCATGTTCAGTCTTAACGGGGGGCGAATTCATATGTAGACTCTGACAAAACAGAGTACAAAAAATCATAGCGCGATATATGGAAATCAAAAGACATCAGGTCAGACATAAAAATCACAGTCTTCAACTTAAATGTCAAGTCAGTCCTATTGTATGGTTCTGAAACATGGAGAAGAACAGAATGGCAACCAAGAAGCTACAGACATTCATACAGGAGTGCTTTTGTAAAATAGATAAATAAAAATGGTATGGCAAGACAACTGGTGTGACACTGATGACAAGAACCAGACAAGCTTCTGTAGAACAAGAATTGAAAAGAAGACGCTAGAGATGGATAGGGCACACTTTGAGGAAACCTGTTGATAGCATTACCAGGCAATCCTTGTTCTGGAATCTCCAGGATAAGAGGTAAAGAGAGACCACAGAAGACATGGAGACGTGAACTGAAGACAGACACAAAGGGTGTGAAGCAGACATGGAGAAGTGAACTGAAGACAGACACAAAGGGTATGAAGAAGACATGGAGAAGTGAACTGAAGACAGACACAAAGGGTGTGAAGAAGACATGGAGAAGTGAACTGAAGACAGACACAAAGGGTATGAAGAAGACATGGAGAAGTGAACTGAAGACAGACACAAAGGGTGTGAAGAAGACATGGAGAAGTGAACTGAAGACAGACACAAAGGGTGTGAAGAAGACATGGAGAAGTGAACTGAAGACATAGACACAAAGGGTATGAAGAAGACATGGAGAAGTGAACTGAAGACAGACAAAGGGTGTGAAGAAGACATGGAGAAGTGAACTGAAGACAGACACAAAGGGTATGAAGAAGACATGGAGAAGTGAACTGAAGACAGACACAAAGGGTGTGAAGAAGACATGGAGAAGTGAACTGAAGACAGACACAAAGGGTGTGAAGAAGACATGGAGAAGTGAACTGAAGACAGACACAAAGGGTATGAAGAAGACATGGAGAAGTGAACTGAAGACAGACACAAAGGGTATGAAGAAGACATGGAGAAGTGAACTGAAGACAGACACAAAGGGTATGAAGAAGACATGGAGAAGTGAACTGAAGACAGACACAAAGGGTATGAAGCAGACATGGAGAAATGAACTGAAGACAGACACAAAGGGTGTGAAGAAGACATGGAGAAGTGAACTGAAGACAGACACAAAGGGTATGAAGAAGACATGGAGAAGTGAACTGAAGACAGACACAAAGGGTATGAAGCAGACATGGAGAAGTGAACTGAAGACAGACACAAAGGGTATGAAGAAGACATGGAGACGTGAACTGAAGACAGACACAAAGGGTGTGAAGAAGACATGGAGAAGTGAACTGAAGACAGACACAAAGAGTATGAAGAAGACATGGAGAAGTGAACTGAAGACAGACACAAAGGGTATGAAGAAGACATGGAGAAGTGAACTGAAGACAGTCACAAAGGGTATGAAGAAGACATGGAGAAGTGAACTGAAGACAGACACAAAAGGTATGAAGCAGACATGGAGAAGTGAACTGAAGACAGACACAAAGGGTGTGAAGAAGACATGGAGAAGTGAACTGAAGACAGACACAAAGGGTGTGAAGAAGACATGGAGAAGTGAACTGAAGACAGACACAAAGGGTGTGAAGAAGACATGGAGAAGTGAACTGAAGACAGACACAAAGGGTATGAAGCAGACATGGAGAAGTGAACTGAAGACAGACACAAAGGGTATGAAGCAGACATGGAGAAGTGAACTGAAGACAGACACAAAGGGTGTGAAGAAGACATGGAGAAGTGAACTGAAGACAGACACAAAGGGTATGAAGAAGACATGGAGAAGTGAACTGAAGACAGACACAAAGGGTATGAAGAAGACATGGAGAAGTGAACTGAAGACAGACACAAAGGGTATGAAGAAGACATGGAGAAGTGAACTGAAGACAGACACAAAGGGTATGAAGAAGACATGGAGAAGTGAACTGAAGACAGACACAAAGGGTATGAAGCAGACATGGAGAAGTGAACTGAAGACAGACACAAAGGGTGTGAAGAAGACATGGAGAAGTGAACTGAAGACAGACACAAAGGGTATGAAGAAGACATGGAGAAGTGAACTGAAGACAGACACAAAGGGTATGAAGAAGACATGGAGAAGTGAACTGAAGACAGACACAAAGGGTATGAAGAAGACATGGAGACGTGAACTGAAGACAGACACAAAGGGTGTGAAGAAGACATGGAGAAGTGAACTGAAGACAGACACAAAGGGTATGAAGAAGACATGGAGAAGTGAACTGAAGACAGACACAAAGGGTATGAAGAAGACATGGAGAAGTGAACTGAAGACAGTCACAAAAGGTATGAAGAAGACATGGAGAAGTGAACTGAAGACAGACACAAAAGGTATGAAGCAGACATGGAGAAGTGAACTGAAGACAGACACAAAGGGTATGAAGCAGACATGGAGAAGTGAACTGAAGACAGACACAAAGGGTATGAAGAAGACATGGAGAAGTGAACTGAAGACAGACACAAAGGGTATGAAGAAGACATGGAGAAGTGAACTGAAGACAGACACAAAGGGTATGAAGCAGACATGGAGAAGTGAACTGAAGACAGACACAAACAGTATGAAGAAGACATGGAGAAGTGAACTGAAGACAGACACAAAGGGTATGAAGCAGACATGGAGAAGTGAACTGAAGACAGACACAAAGGGTATGAAGAAGACATGGAGAAGTGAACTGAAGACAGACACAAAAGGTATGAAGCAGACATGGAGAAGTGAACTGAAGACAGACACAAAGGGTATGAAGAAGACATGGAGAAGTGAACTGAAGACAGACACAAAGGGTATGAAGAAGACATGGAGAAGTCAACTGAAGACAGACACAAAGGGTATGAAGCAGATATGGAGAAGTGAACTGAAGACAGACACAAAGGGTATAAAGCAGACATGGAGAAGTGAACTGAAGACAGACACAAAGGGTATGAAGCAGACATGGAGAAGTGAACTGAAGACAGACACAAAGGGTATGAAGAAGACATGGAGAAGTGAACTGAAGACAGACACAAAGGGTATGAAGCAGACATGGAGAAGTGAACTGAAGACAGACACAAAGGGTATGAAGCAGACATGTAGAAGTGAACTGAAGACAGACACAAACGGTATGAAGAAGACATGGAGAAGTGAACTGAAGACAGACACAAAGGGTATGAAGCAGACATGGACATACCTTGAGATAATGGGACAGGGCAGGAAGATTTAGCATAAGTTTGTTGAAGGCCTATACACCTTGGGGAACTGAAAGGTCATGATAGAGACAGTATCAGCTGATATTCACAGAAGTTTAGTAAATCACATGTGAACTAGCGTCATTTGCTTATAGCTATAACCTAACCAAATTTAAACATAAATATGTTCATAAAGGTGAAGAAAAATGTAATTGATTAATTCAGTCTATTGTAGGGTGAAGAATGTGATTGCATAAAGTACTCAGTTAACCTTCACTCCAAAATACAAGCAAATGCCCAAGTATAATTACCAGACTTCATGGTTGAACTGAGCAGACAAATTCAGAAGGAAATAATTATCTGCTAAGTTGGTTTTTGTTTTTTTTTAAAGGGGGGAAGAGGGATGAATCTGTGAAGAGAAGCCTGGAGGAAATATAACTATATCTTGGTTTTTGATCATATTGACTGAAATAACATAGCATGGTTGAATTAGCAGAGAGAGTTGTACAATTTAGTAGCTGAATTAGTTCAGGAAAAGCCACAAATTCGCTAAATATATATAGGGAAGGAATACAGTAGAGATGTTTCATGAGATTGTAAAGAAAATGGCGATTTTAACACGTTGAAGTAATTGAGAAAAGTAATGAATTTGAGATTGTAAAAGAAAGTAGTGAATTAATTGTGTTTAAGAAATAATTAAGAATCGCAATAAATTTCATACAATGTTTACTAGATGAGGTTCACGGTGTTGAAATTGTAACACCTGAAATCAAGATTAAAGTCCTTAAATATAGCTTTCTTTGATCTAGGTGTAATGCGCCAAAGATGTTTTTGCTAAATTGTGTCTATGGAAGGCTTAGGAATGAGTACTGGGGAAATACTAAGAGGAGATAATTTGACATCTTTCATTCAGTTTACAAATTCACAATTTGACATCTTATATTCAGTTTACAAATTCACCTTCCCTCTTTTGTCGATCTCTGTCCATTTCTCATATATATAAATATATATAAGTGTAGTGTAGTGTGTCTTGTTTATTTAATAATAGCACCATAAGATACTAACATAATCACTCTTATAGTATCCAAGTCCTCAGTCGCTCATCCGAAAATTCAAACTTTGAAAGGCTCTGAAGGCCAGTAGTTTTTTTTTTTTTTAATATATTGGTGGTGTCATTTTATTTGTGATGGATAAGGTCACTGACACAATATGTTTACCTGTAAGAGCAATGGCAGACATGTCTATCCTTTTCTCTGTCTATGTTGCTGACCTTTTCTTTTGTCCATTTACACCTGTAACATTTTCCAGCCTTACTCAGTTATTCATTGACCCCATTTCTCTCTAAACCTGTCTGTTAGGACTGATAAACCTCTCTGTACAATACATTGACCAGTCTTTCTATCTGTCTGGTCCAGCAGTCCTTCATCTCTAGTCCATTGACTGAGCCTGTCAAGCCAGTTGGACTTTCCTCTACAGTCTGTTAAGCCAGTTGCTCTCTAGTCCTTTAAGCCTCTCTGTTTAGCACATTAACCATCTCTTTCTAACCTGTTGACCTTCTCCCGTATGTTTTAACTCTAGTCTCCCTATTCTGTGGATATGGAGACTGAGCACCTATGGGTTTGCCTGGAGTGCAGTGATGTCCATTCTTAATAACAATAACAGTATCAGTCTGTGGACCCATGGGCCATGCCACTGTTATCTAATCATTTCTTCATTTCTTTTTTTCCTTTATTCTTTCTTTTTGTAAATTAACGTTTCCATTTAAATACTCTTGATAGAGTATGTAACTTTTCTTTCTTTATTCTGTCTTCCCTTTTTAAATTAACTATTCAATTTAAATACTCTTGAAAGAGTATGTAGTTTTCTTTCTTTTTTCTTTCTTTCCTTTAGTAAGTTAACTTTTCCATTTAAATACCCTTGATAGAGTATGTAACTTTCTTGAACATTGGCGTGTTAATAGTTATAGTTTTTGGGAAATATGCTGTTGATAGCTTGGTTGTGTTCTAACCACACCATTGATGTATCTCATCCTCAACTTCTATATGTAATCTGTGTATGATTGTGTTCCAGCAGTTTGTGTAATCTATGTATGATTGTGTTCCAGCAGTTTGTGTAATCTATGTATGATTGTGTTCCAGCAGTTTCCACTTTCATGGTGGTTATTATTTATCAATATAAATACATCTAAAACCTCATCAACCAGCAATGTCTGCAAACGTTCACTCACATACAGCAGCAGTTCCCATCAGTTTATGTCAGCACATGGCCTTTCCAATAGAGAAAGAAATGTCCTAATTATCTCACCACTCTCCAATTAAATTAGTTACCTTGGTAACAGACAGCTGTTTGATAGAATATTGACTGGTTTTTGGTGCCACTTCTGCTTTATGTTCCAGCAGATGACAAGCAAAAGTGGATGGGGGATTTCAGGTTATAATTAGGAATATGAATTGGATGGAGTGGCCAGCGAAAGTCAATAAAATATTTTTAATTAGTGTTTGAACAGTTGTTTTTCTGTGGAAGGCTTAGGAATGAAAGAAAAATGAGAATGAAAGTAAGTAATATAAAAGGAAGAATTATTTGGGAGTAAGTGAGAGGTTTCCTCGTATAGTTCGGGTGGGGGTCTCGGAGGAGACAAAGAAAGAATAGAACTGTTGCAACCTCATGCATGTCATACGGGGTGACTAACATAAGGTTGTACATGGGGTTGGTAGAATAATCATGTCATACAGGGTGACTAACATAAGGTTGTGCATGGGGTTGGTAGAATAATCATGTCATACGGGGTGACTAACATAAGGTTGTGCATGGGGTTGGTAGAATAATTATGTCATACGGGGTGACTAACATAAGGTTGTACATGGGGTTGGTAGAATAATCATGTCATACAAATTGCCACAGACACACTGCTGCAATAGCATGTGACTGCTTGGTGCAGGCCTCCTGCAAAGGGGCTAGCTGCAGTGGGGGGCACCATTCTCCATGAGAAGAGCAAAGACAGGCAGGTAAATAAATGAAGATGAATTAGAGTGGCCTGCGACAGTCAATAAAATATTTTGACATAGTATTGAACACTCGTGTCTATGGAAGGCCTATAAAGGACAGGAAAGGGAGAAGGATAGTGAGTACTATGATAGAAAGAATTGTTTGGGAGCATGTAAAAACTTGTTTATAGGAGGGAGGTAATTTCATGATGTGTAGAGAATAAATTATTGGCTGTTATTTTTTTTTTTTTTTAAATGTAAAAATTGTTGTGTGCTTGAGTGCATATGTGTGTTTGTTTGTGTTGAGGCTGGTTGCATGGTCAGCGAGCATTTTGGGTTTGCTGTAATACGTAATTCGAAGCTTTAGATTAGATTTTCTAAGCTATATCTCTATATATATTTCATTGCTACAATTTCGCTTTACATTTTTATCTTTCGTATGAAGAAAGTTATTCATTTGGCTGCACACGCCACATCGTCTGCCAGTTTTAATCTTGTTACGTATTACAGCTAGGATAGCAACGTCCTTAAAAATGCCGCTATTATTAGAGCGTTTGCTAGGCAGGTATTCTCGTTTATATAACATTATCGTGAATATAATTATGTTTATATTTGAACACTGTGAACATGGCTTTTCAAAGCCTTCTTAAACATAGTCTGTAATGACACTTTGTAAAGTGGTTATACCACACTATTATGAACACATCCGTCAAGCCCAAAGGCTACACACAAGACTGTCCGTAACTAAGTCTCACGCGTCATGCATCGCCACACGCGAACTGTTTCATTTCTATACCGCAAGAGTGTTACATGGTGCGATCATCTGAATTGGGACAAACCCAAAATGCACGCTGACCATGCAATGATCCTCAACAGTTTGTTTGTAATATAGTTAAAGGTAGTCCCATGTAGAGGAGTGACATGTTAGAGACTTTGCTATAAGAAGTCCCAGCTTTATGAGGTGGGGTCACCAGTTCCCTTCCTGTGCCTTTGCCTTCCAAAACTCACGCAGCGTCAGGAACACAAGTTCAGCTGGGTAGACTTCACCAAGTTTTGAATCTTGAACTTTGTAACTTTGCTACAATAGGGAAGCCTTAAACCATTCTCCCAGTATGACGCTGTAATACACTAGCTATAAGAACAAAGGATAGCAGCATGTGTATTGTACTTAGTACAGAGCCCTTTTATGGTTTATACAATTACTGCAACTGTGGTGGGCCTCTGCATTTTAAAGGCCAAAAAATTACAGACTCATTATTGAAGAAAACTAGGTTGCAAGATGTTAAACTTCACCCATGTTAGGCCCGAAAAGGGAGGAAAGATTAGTGACACTGCACCCATCCAGACATAAAGGAAGGATATCTGGTCAAGTTGCCAAAGGGGGTAAAAATTTAACATTGCATAAATTACAAAGGAATAATGTTACTGTCAGTGCCAGGAAAAGTATTAACAGGATCATCCTGAAGAGAATAAGAGAGGCGTTAGACAATTACAAGAAGAACAAACAGGTTTTTCTACAAAACAGGTTCTACATCACACTTAATAATAGTACAGAGCTTTGAACAGTGTTCTCCACTTTCCGTTGGAATAGAGAACTATGAAAAGGCCTTTAACACTTTGGACAGAAAATCATTTTGGAAACTGATGGGGCATTGTGTAGTCCGCCAAGAGTTCATTAAACTAATACAAAAAATATATGATGACATGAAATACAGAATTATTCCTGAAGGGTGACCTACAGAACCCTTAGCCATTGTGACTAGGATGTCTCTTGACACTATTTCTGGTCTTACTGGCAATACATTGGATTATGAAAACAACAGAAATAGAATCCAGTGTCAAAACAGCTTGGCATTTTAGATTTTGCTAATGACCTGGTTCTTCAGTCCAGAAACTGTAACCGTAAACAAGACAAAAAGAGAATGTTTGATGAAAGGTCACAGCATATTGATTTGAAAATACACCGAGAACAGACAACAATTTTTGGAATAAAAATGGAAAATGGTAGCCAGGTTGCATTTGGGGAAATATCACTAGAAGCTGTGTTGGAGAAGCGGACATTGATATCAGAATAAAATATTTGAAGGCAAGAGAAACTTGCATTGCCCTGGAAAATCAAAATAAATCAAGTGCAACATTATAATAAGAATCTTCACCTCAAATGTCAAAGCATTCCTATTGTATGGTTCTGAAACATGGAGAACAACCATGAAGTTATAGATCTTCATACATGGGTGCTTGTACATAATAGAAGTTTTAAAATGGCATGACAAGATCACCAATGTGGAACTGATGGAAAGAACCAGATAAGCACCTGTGAAACAGTAGGTGAGAAAAGAACATTGACATTAAAATAATGCACATATTGAGGAAGCCATTTAATAGCATAACAAGGCAGGTCATCTTTGTTCCAGAGTTACTAGTATAAGAGAAGCAGGGAGACCCAAAACAAAAACACATGGGGAAGGGATTTGGAGGCTGAAGAGATAAAGGAGTCATGGAAAATACTTGAATGGATGACAAAGGACAACGCGGAATTGTTGAAGACATATGCTGTACTGGGAGCTGAAAGCTCATAAATGAATAAACCTGGCTAATTCTAAAAAATGTAGCAGGCTATTGTAGTATATTTAAAATATAAACTTATCTGTAGTGTTTTTTTTTTCTTCTTCATTGGGCTTCAAAAGGCAGAACAAGCACTTTAGCCATTTACATTTGATCTTGCTGGTCTTTATTTCACTTTTTCGTTTTGAAAATGAATGGCCCATCATTTTTTAAATTATTGCCCGGATGTTGTTTAATGGGGTGCCCCATGTCTTAAACTAGCCCTGGCATTGAGTGGAAACTTGGAGAAAAAAAAAATAGATTTCTGATACAAGAAAGTCTCAGTAGATCTGCAGAATGGGGGAAGATTGGCTATCGTGACAAGTATGGGAAACTAAAGCCAGGGATCCAGGATGACCTAGAGTCTGTTGGGAGGACACATTAGAAATCTCTGAAGGACCAAGAACTAGATTGGAACCAGACTAGGAGAAAGACAGCCAATAGGATAGTTTGGGGGCTTTCTCTGGGAAACCTGGGTAGAAGAGGAATTGACTAAGTAAGTAAAAAAAGGCAGTAAAGTTTGTTCTGTATCCTTATTTCCTAGTATACAGTGGTAATGGATTTTCATTTCTGATTTCGTTCGTTGGTGAAGGCCGTGTGGCCACAGCTTAAGTTATTTTCTTGTCTTTTGCTCTAGCAAGACGTATTACCTTGTTCCCACCTAAACCCCCTAAATTTTGCCATAGTATATTGTATTAAAATCTACCAATTTAAATTCATTTATAACATAATTTCCAGTGCTTATATTAATACTTTTGAAAGATAATTGTGCTAAATTTGTCTCTGACGTTAGCCGTGTGTTAAAATATTTTTACTGTCAAGTTTTACTGTACTAAGCTACATTTAAAAAAATATAAGACGAAATATGAAACAGTGTAGACGTTGGCCTATCAACCATGTCACTTTTTTTTTTCACTATTTAATTAGCTTGGCACCACCACTGCAGTCATTCCAGAATGTAGAAGGCACACTGTTTAATACTGTCTTAATGTGAGAAAAATACCACTCTTGATTTAAGTATATTCTTGGTTGTTTATCCTCTTACGGTGTAATTCCGTAAAAAGAGATAATAAATAGAGCCCAATCTAGCTCGATATAAGACTCACACAATAGTTATCAAATTAAATTTAAGCGGTCACCCAAAATGTCAGAAATCACCCTAATTATGATAGAAAAGTAGCCCTAAGTCACAGAAAATGTCACAAATCACCCAAATTGTGATAGAAAAGTAGCCCTAAGTCACCCAAAATGTCAGAAATCACCCAAATTGTGATAGAAAAGTAGCCCAAAGAAACTTCAGATTATCAGAATATTTCTGTCTATGGGTGTTGTGATAAAAGGATATAAACTAGTATTTATATCATTTAATTTATTTTATCACACAAGTACTTCACTAGCTACCATCACATTGCCACCACTCCTAACAGCACTGTTGTTAACGAATATGTTGGGTAAATAAAGTAGACAATAACACTTTTACATGCTATTTCATATTCTTGAAGTGTTCTCAATTTTCACTACACAGTTTTGCCAGCATAACTATTAACAATATACAGTTTCCACATACAATCAAATCAATATGTCTAGTGAATTTTCTCTACAGTTCGCCATCCACACCCACCTCTGGATGGTCATATATGATGGAAGGGAGGTAAACTGTTATAAGCCAAATTTTCAATGTTTTTTTTAACTCTTTGATTCCGGATGAGTGCCAGTTGTTAACCTGCTGTAGACAACATAAGACTGTTCAGTGTGATTTTAGATGCTCTGTAAAGCTGCGTCGGTGATAGCTATTACTGCCTAACGAAAAGTAAATAAAAGATCGAAAAACATCTCTATTACAGTGTGTTTATGTTTAGTTTATTTTTTATTTAGCTTAAAGTAAACATTATTTGTTTAGTATTTTACAATATTTCGTTGTCAAGGATTACGTCTGCAAGAGAGGAGTGCTGTCCCACAGTGCCAAAATTGGTTTTATTTTTTAAAGAGTTCTTCTAAACAGTGAAGAATACCATCATTTAGTTCAAATTATGTGTGAATCATTTCTGTGAACATTCAGATATTATATATCAGATTGAAGGGAAATAGATAGAGGCATAATTGGCAGTGTTTCTGTTCGTATTAACTCAAACTTAGTTGATCATTATTTTCCTGTTTGCTCCTCTCGGAGCATGGAGCCACCACTACAGCAGGTCTCCTTGCAGGAAACTTGCACCAAGCATTCATGTGTTCTTTTGCCACTGTGGTTTCTTTAGCAATATGTTTGACATGATTAGATAGCCAGCCTATCGCACGAGGTCATATTTCTTCTTCTTCATATGCTCTCGATATTTTCAAAGAAAGCAGTGGTCAACTTCAGGCTGTTTGCATCTCCATAGGGTTTTTCCGAATATGGTACTGATGACGGCCATATGTGCTTCTTATGTTCCTTATATGTTGGGCATATTTGAAGCAGATGTTCAGCAGTCATTTTATCTGGTAGTTCCTATCCTTAGCTCGTTGAATAGATAATATCCCAATCTGTTGTGGCCTGCAAGACATGCCTGAGGGATCAGTGGTCCTATTATTTGTTCGTTCCTTCACAGACCCACTGGAACTACACAGAACCAAGCGCAGTTGGCATACACAAAAACCTATTATGTTGCACGTTGTATGCAATTGGAAAGACATTAAAAAAATTAACAGTGGAATGTAAACTCACTCAGAGTATTGTAATGTTCTAAAAAGGTAGTCTAGTCCTGCAACATACTGCAGTAGAGGAGCAAAGTGTTAAAGAAACTTCACCCATCGTGAGTCTCAGCTTTATGAAGTCAGTTGACCAGTTTCCTTCCTTTATAACTTTGCCTTACCTAACTCAAGAATAGTTAGATGTTCATTTTTACAGCTGGATAGACTCAACACGTGCACATTGTTCAACATGGCATTGACTGCTAAAGAATGACAAGCTCAGCAACCCTATTTAATCAGCAACAACAGCTAGGTAGACTGGAGTGTGATGTGACCTGGTTTTGAACCTGGTCCCTTTGCTCAAGAAGCAAGTGCTTTAATCAGTGTGCCACTCTAATGCCCAATGTAATGTTGCAATAACAAACTTTTGTTTTCTTATTGTTTGTTTTTTTTTTTTTTTTTTAGCCTTGGAACATAAAAGGTAATCCATTTTATGCATTTAATATGGTCACATTTGGTGAATTCACAGCCTTTTTGCTATGGTCACTTACAAATATTCACAACATATATAAGATTTCACACTTATGTAATTGTCAAGCAAAAAATCTAGAATAACAACACATAAAAACTTGTGACAATTATTTCAAGTTGCAACACTATCTCTATCTTCATCTTCCACTTGTGACCGATCATCACTGTGTAACTGTAGGTCTACTTCTGTTGCTTATTGATAGGTCAGAGGCATCGACATTCCTGCATGACTTCCATCATTTGAGGTCAAACTATGTTAATATCAAACAAGTCATCGTCACTGTCGGTGATGTTTCAAAGTAAACTTGACACATTTAGTCACTTTGGAGGCCTGTAATTTGTACAGGGTGATAGAACCAATCTTGACATATGGAAGTGAGTCATGGACAATTAGTAAACAAGTAGGGAAGGCACTGGAGGCCACAGAGATGTGGTTTTACAGAAGAATGTTAAAAATACCATGGACAGCCAAAAAGAGTAATGAGGATGTCCTGAAAGAGGCCAATGCACAAAAGAAATTATTTCACAAGCTACAAAGAAGCAATCCACTTTTTTTGGGAATGTTACAAGAAGAGGAAAGCTGAAATATTTTGAAACAACAAGTAAGATTGAAGGAAAAAGAGATAGGTGGAGACAAAGAGAGCAAATACTGGATAGTTTGACATTGTGGCATGGAAAGAAGTCAACAGCAGAATTGATAAATTGTACTGGAGACAGGAAGTTGTGGAGAGACATGATCTCCCACACCACTAGGCATGGTACTTGAAGAAGAAGATTGAAAAATCACATCCTAGTTTTTGTATACTCGTATTTATATTCTCACTTGTATCCATTGAATATACACGAAACAAATTTGTAAAAACAGTTAGCAGTAACTGCCACTTGACCAATAAGTTTTTTTGTTTTTTTTTAATTCTTTATTCCCAGAAAAAAAATAAAACAAAATAACATCTAAAATGGTCAATAAACTGACGTTACAAGAGATGGCAAAAATAGCAAACATAGAACAAACTGGATCTCGTCTTGAGTTGTAATGTTGATGTAACATAGCAGCTTTATGTAATAGATTAGCATAGTGTAAGTAAATAAATTAAGGGGCTGCTGTAAAACTGGTAAGGAATATAAGTATATAAACCAATAAAACGGTATTGAATCAGTTTTACAAATAACGGTTCACATGAAAAAGGGACATTTCGGGTTTTACCCTTCGTCAGCCACAGTTACAAACAGGTGACAAGGACAAGAATTACATATAGGTACTACAAAAACATACGATGATGAGAAACATACACCAAATGAGCGATACAAGCAGATGGAAAAAGTAAACACCCACAGTGATGAGCGAAAAAAGAACAATAATAATACAAGAAAATCGTAAAACCTGAAAGAAATACCGAAACAAGAAAGTAAATAGTCAACGAAACGAAAAAAAAGAATGAACAAATCTTCGGAACAAGTAAAAGGTCACTTAGCTAGATCCGTAGATGCTTGGAATAAAACACTGAGGTACTTTGTCCAAGAAATTGTCTAAGGAAGTGACGTATAAGATAGCGACAATTTAAAAAGATACAAAAGAATACGAAACGAACGAACCAAAAAAAAAAACATAAGAAGATAGATCGAAGAAACAACGAATAAAGAAGAATGAAAAAGAGAGAAAAGCCATCAGAATTTATGCAAAATGATGTTGGACATTAAGGCCTTTTGGAGATAAACAGCCCATTTGAAAAATAAGACGATTCTCCAACGAAAAGCGAGTCCGGTCATCACCGACACATGAAAGGAGGGCAGTGACATGAATATCGGAATTACCTGAATGGTCAGGCCTATTGAAATGAAGGGCCACCAGTAAATGTTTGCCATGATAGATGTCATTTAAGTGGTCACGAAACCTAATAGATTAGCACTTGATTGTCTTTATTTTGAAGTCTGTTTCATATAAATTAGTTTGATGTGAGTGAAAAAATAACAGTTTAATAATAGGAAGAAACTTTTCAATATTGTTATTGTTGATCAGAATTGATGTCACTGCACTCCGGGAAACCCATAGGTGCTCAGTCTTCCTCCGCAAATGTCGAAGTGTGTGAATGATAAATATACCTGTTGTGCGTTGGTTGCATTCACGCCGAATGCATCCTCTCATTTGTTCCTCCCTGCTGGTCTTACGTTTGATGCCAAATTCCAGCTGTCAGTTCTTTCATTGCCACGTACCCCTGCATGACCAGCCTGCAGATTCGAGGCTTCTATGAATGTTTTCCATTCATGCCATAGCCAACCATTTTGAACCTTTCGAAGCATGGACTGAGAGTCTGACACAATGACTGCCTTTGTTAATGAAGTAGAGAAATGTGCCATGCCATATTTCTACAAGGCAATTGAAAAGTTTACTTTCAGTGGGCAGAAAATTGAAAGTCAAGACAAGCTGAAATACCTCAGAATAACATTCAAGGAATAACGCAGGGTTACCCGATAATGAGAGAACTGACAGACTAGCATCTAGAGCACCCACAGTTGGGACACTGCATTAGGAAAACAGAGAGATATTGAGAACAATTAATGATCACCTGTTAGAGAATGACACTGCAATAGATGAATCTTCAAGGTTAAGACTGTTAGAATTTGGCATCAAATGTAAAGCTAGCAGAGATGGACGTTTGAGGGGATCTATTCATTGTGTATACCACCAGCGAGCTACAGGAGCAATTAGCATTCATACTGTTGGACATATAATGAGGGAGACTGAGCACCTATGGGTTTGCCCAGAGTGCACTGATGTCAATTTTGTATAACAATAACATTTCTCTAGCAGTAACAAAACACATACAAACACTGTTGATTCATCCCACAAATATAACATCAAAACTCTGTACAAGCACTTGCTTCATCCCACAAATATGATTACATCAAAATTGTGTAGAAGCACTTGATTCATCCTACAAATATGATTACATCAAAATTGCGTACAAGCACTTGATTCATCCCACAAATATGATTACATCAAAACGCATACAAATGCTGCTTAACTTAGGATATGATGATCTGGTGTTGTGTTTGAACAAAAACACAAATGGAATTGTCATGGTTGATGTAGTGGGAATTTCATATGGTTAAACCTTTTTTTTTTTTTTTGGTTTAAAGATATTTCTCCGATTTCATTGTATGTTGAAATTCAAGAGTTTGAAATTCGTTTTTTTAAACATTATTTTTCTCATATACATAATTAATGTTTACCATCCCGTGTGTGAGCCCCCGTGTTGTTCCTTGGGGGGGGGGGGGGGGGGGGGGGTTGTCTATTATGTAACAAAGAAAGAATAGGAATACTGCTCCCTCAGGCATGTCTTAAAAGGTGACTAACAGGAGATTGTGCACTGGTTTTTCTCAAGTTTGACCAAATCCAGTTCCATCCTGGTGATCTTGTAAGTACTGTAAGTGGTATAATGAAATTTTGTTCATTAATATAGAAGTCTGGGGGCGAACAAGGAAGAAGACAATAAATATATAAATTAAAAAAATTTTACAGCAGCCTCCTCATTTATTGACATATACTAAAGAAGAAAACAGAATGTTGATATTCTCTGCAACATGTTTGTCTGCAAAATTTAGTTTTTTTGTTTACGTGAATACTAAATGTTATACTTTTATTCATAGTTTTAAGACAGAGTGTTAATTTTATCTTCAACGTGTTTGATGAAACTGAGAGGCAATTGCTTACTTATGAAAATGACCAAAATTGTACCTAATATGTATTAAAATTTTATCATAAATTGTAATATGTGATTGTATATCTTCATAATTTTTCCTTTGCACTCCTTATGGAGCTGTCACTGCAGCTGGTCCTGCAGAAAACCTGCACCAAGCAGTCATGTGCTGTTGTAGAGGTGGTTTCTTTGTCAATTTGTTTTACATGATGAGGTTGTCACCCCCATACACAACCTCATACTAGTTGCCTGAGTGTACAGTAGTCTTAATCTTTCTTTGTCTCATCAGAGACTTCAGGGAACCAGACATGTATAAATCCACTGAAAGTTAAATGAAGGAACCCAATAGACTTCTGTTATAGCTGATGTAGAGTCTTGCAAAGGTTATGTACTTGTTTGTGTAAACAACAGTGCCGCTTCACATTTGCCCCACATTTTTGGAAATCCAGACAGTGTTGAGCTGAGTCTTCTGTTTTAGGACAAAATTATTGAAGGCTAGATAAGGCCAAAGTTTGATTACATGATATAGTTGTTTAAACATGGAAGAAAAAAAAAGCTATTCATTGAATTGTCGTACAGCTCTGCTGAATCTCCTCACCACTCCTAGTGATAATAGAGTTTTAGAGACAAAAAATGTTTGTTTGTTATGTTACAAAGTGGCAGATGTTACTATTTCCTAATGTCTGGACATATAGGGGCGGAGACTGGAGAATGATCACTTCAGACATGTATCATGATACTTATTGAGTATTTAACCAGCTTCAGTTTGATGCCAGTATATGTTATCCAGTAACACTGATCATTAAATGCCATGAAGTGATTACCTGCCCTTATTGCTCACCAGCAGAGCTTCTAACTTTTTCCATTGTCTGTTATCATTTCACCCATCTTCCTCTACCTCATGTGCCCTCTATTTTTCCTGCTGTTATAATGTTTTCAGGTACTCCTCTTATCATCACACGTCCAGTGAATTCTGACTGCCTTCTTTTAATAATTTTTTTAAAATTAAAGAGTATATAGATTTTGTTATATATAGAGTTTGTTAAATATTATTTTAGTATGTTTTCCATACTGGCCACCACTGATAACGACGCTTATTCCTTCCTAGTATTCCATATCCTAATTGATACAAGCTGCTATTCATTCAATCTGTTGCATACTGTTTGTTCATGTGTATTCACCACTGCAGAGGTAACAGTTTCTTCATTGCATACGCTATATATAGGCTAATTATCCATGTGTGTACTGCTGTGCTGTTACCGGGTATGATATGTGAAGGGTGTGTAGAAAACAGTCACTCACCCCACGATAGCTCACGTACGAGTCATGGAGGGTTAAACGCCTTGTGACAGTTAAAGAACAGTTTTATTACACCACAACACGGTCACAATAACGTAGACGAAGTACAGCATGTTACACAGGTCATAATAGCATACCAAAAGAAGGATCCACATTATATGATAACAATAATCCATCAAGAAGAACTACTGGCAAACGCAGTGCCAATAGTTATAGGCCTCAAATATATATGACGTCTCAGCGCTCTTTAATTCATGTACATACGACTGCTGACCATTGCAGTACTAGTAAATAATAGGCCTGTAATATTTGACGTCTCAGCGCTCTTTAATTCATGTACATACGACTGCTGACCATTGCAGTACTAGTAAATAATAGGCCTGTAATATTTGACGTCTCAGCGCTCTTTAATTCATGTACATACGACTGCTGACCATTGCAGTACTAGTAAATAATAGGCCTGTAATATTTGACGTCTCAGCGCAGTTTAACAGCTTCCTAACAGCTCCACAAAATCGCTGTACTGCAGTTAATCATAATACGGCCGGTCCAAACCTTGGCCTCACAATATAAGTCGACATATCAAGCACTGTCTTTAATCCATCTAGAAGACTGCTGATAAATAATAGGCCTCACCAATATATGACGTCTCAACGCAGTTTAATCCATCCAGAAGACTGCTGATAAATAATAGGCCTCATAATATAAGTCGACACATCAAGCAGTGTCTTTAATCCATCTAGAAGACTGCTGATAAATAATAGGCCTCATAATATAAGTCGACACATCAAGCCGTGTATAGGCTTCCCTCGAAAACACTGGGCTGATTTCTCCAGTCACGTCCAGGACACAAACTCTTCAAAAATGTACATAATCTTTAAACACTGGCCTGTATACTCAAAGGCCCAAGAAACATCTCCTTAACTAATACATCTCATCTGGGATAATCACACATAATATATCTCAGCATAAATGCATGTACACTGGTACACATTGAAAAAACACTTTACATCTCTCCATGCACTCTACACAGTGCACTCCGAACACCCCCAGCCAATCACATCCGTGGGCTTCCCGAGAACTTTCGACAGCTCAAAAATAGCTTAGAACATTAATCTCACGTGGAACTCTGCCACCGTGACAAGCATTCTGAATCTCGAAGATTCGAATGCGATACACTCATATATTTTTTAAATAAATTAACAGCTGTTCAAGTGGAACAACCACTATAATCTATGGTACATCCGAGACTCATAACGATTACTGCCCTTGCTTAAATTTGGACTTATCACATGGGTGTACGATATCTGAAAAAAATACATGTAAGAAAATCACATATAATTATACTAACATAAATTATATAATTTTTGAAAATACAATCTGTTCTGTTTCTCTTGTTTTTATACCAGATTGTCCTTTCTGAAATTGTACTTATTTATTCATAACAGTCCACTCTGACTTACTATTTGCACAATGAGTTTATAATAGTGCTAGATATTTTAATTCACATGCCTGTGGCTGATTTTCTGCAACCATGTTGTGTGTGTGCGGTTTATTTTATTGTTACGGAATGACTAATAATGAATGACTAATAACTAGTAGATCTAGCAAAAGTAGTTTCTACATTGTAATCACAGATTGCTGTGTCCTGTATGTTAGTGTAATCACAAGTCATAACTCCAACCTGGAAAAGGTCTATATGCTGCCAAGATATCTGTATGATTCCACCATTTGAAACATGAATCGGTGTGGCGTTCAACCAGTAAGTTATCATTGTCACCTCCATTGAACATAATCGGTGTTTTTTCACCAGTAGTAAAGTCAGACCAATTCCCTCTCATTGAACATAATCAAGTTGTCCTGCTTTCACAGTAGTATGGTCAAGAATCAGCCAATTCTCAGCAAATTACTCCACAATCATAGGGCTGTTAATTATTCTTTAGAAAAATAATGGGGCTTAGGTACTTTTTCCTTCACTTATTTTTTTTATTCAATGTTTTCACCCGTCCATGGAATTTAACATACCAAGTCTTTTAGGGCTATTGTTCGTCTTCCTCTACATATTAGCTAGACAAGTATTTTCCAGGCCTTAGGTTTTTAATCAAACAACTACGATTCATGTTAACGGAATGTTTATATTATTGTTCCTGAATGTCCAATTGCTAAATTCTGTAATATAACCAAAGGATGTAAGTATCGATTGTTTGTAATTGGGTATCGGTCACGAGAAGGTAAAAAGCCATGAGAGAAGAATTTTTTGGTATTGTTACATAGACCTATGCTGAGCTCTACCATTTATATATATATATATATATATATATATATATATATAATAAATTATAAAATATGGGAGAGTACAGCAAACGTCTCTTAACAATACCCAAAAATTTTTGGTTCTCATGCTTTTGCCTTCTTGACGAGGCACGGTTTCTTTGTAATCGATACTTACTCCTTAAAACGGTTATATCAGAAAGCATTGTCATTCCAGAAATAAATAAAACTCAATGGTTAACTGAACGGGTTCGTAGTGGTTGATAAAACACTAAGCCTGAATGTATAACTATGTGGGGTTTACAAAAAAAAATTGGGGGGGCTAGCAATCAAGTAGCCCTGAAAAGGCATAGTTTCATGACAAATACTTTAGAACCAGTGCCCAGCGCGTGACAGTAACTATGTCCCTGAAAAAGTATCTAACATTATTTATCTGCTATGAATGTTTTTAAAGAAAAAAAATAAACTGGATTTTGCTGATGACTTTTAATCTTCCTGTCCCATAAAATAAGTACAGATGCACTAACCAAAGCTTTGTTGAAACACTCGATGAGGAAGGAGGTCACAGCAATTGAGAGGTCTGAAAATTATACAAGGGAAAAAACAAAAATAAATGAGTTTAAATGCAGGTAAAAAAATGATAACTAAGGGTTGAACGAAAACACCGATTAGGAAGTGTGAAATCATACACCATATCCTTGGCAGATCAATATAGGACCAAAGTTGGAGGGACAGACAGTGATATAACAAAAATAAGGAATACAACAAAGCAAGAGGAAGCAATTTTTCTTTTGCATTGGGAAAATATATGGAGATCAAGAGAAATCGGAATCCTTAACAAAAAAAAAAAAATTTTCAGCTCAAAATGGTGCAGAAAGTCAGTCCTATTGTAAGGCTCTGGACATGGAAAAACAAAGGAAAAAGAAATCAAAAAACTACAGACTTTCAAATAAATGGGTGCTTGCGCATTTTGAATAAGGGATTAAAATTTGTGTATGACAAAGGTTACCAACGTGGAAAAAAACAAAAAAAAGACAAATGCCAATTGGAAACAAAATTATATAGATTTAAGCGATAGGTAATAATTATATGTGATTTACTTACAATGTTAATTTTTTGATCAGATATTTAAAAGGCATCGTTGATTAAGTCCAAATTTAAGCAAGGGCAGTAATCGTTATATGTCGACTGGGATTTTACCAATAGATTATAATGGTTGTTCCCAATTGAAACAGCTTTTGAACTAGCTGTTAATTTATTTTAAAAAATATATGAGCGTATTGCATTCGAATCTTTTCAAGATTCAGGGGGAACGCTTCTCACGGTGCAGAGCTTTCCACGTGAGAATTAATGTTTCTAAGCTATTTTTGACCATGTGAGCGAAAGTTCTCGGGAAGCCCCACGGATGTGATTGGCTGGGGGTGTTCTAGGGAAGAATGTTTTTGGTGTCAGTGTGTACTGGGCGAGTGCACTGGAGAGATGTAAAGTGTTTTTCAATGTGTACCAGTGTACATGCATTTATGCTGAGATATATTATGTGTGATTATCCCAGATGAGATGTATTAGTTAAGGAGATGTTTCTTGGGCCTTTGAGTATACAGGCCAGTGTTTAAAGATTATGTACATTTTTGAAGAGTTTGTGTCCTGGACGTGACTGGAGAAATCAGCCCAGTGTTTTCGAGGGAAGCCTATACACGGCTTGATGTGTCGACTTATATTATGAGGCCTATTATTTATCAGCAGTCTTCTAGATGGATTAAAGACACTGCTTGATGTGTCGACTTATATTATGAGACCTATTATTTATCAGCAGGCTTCTAGATGGGATTAAACTGCGTTGAGACGTCATATATTGGTGAGGCCTATTATTTATCAGCAGTCTTCTAGATGGATTAAAGACAGTGCTTGATATGTCGACTTATATTGTGAGGCCAAGGTTTGGACCGGCCGTATTATGATTAACTGCAGTACAGCGATTTTGTGGAGCTGTTAGGAAGCTGTTAAACTGCGCTGAGACGTCAAATATTACAGGCCTATTATTTACTAGTACTGCAATGGTCAGCAGTCGTATGTACATGAATTAAAGAGCGCTGAGACGTCAAATATTACAGGCCTATTATTTACTAGTACTGCAATGGTCAGCAGTCGTATGTACATGAATTAAAGAGCGCTGAGACGTCAAATATTACAGGCCTATTATTTACTAGTACTGCAATGGTCAGCAGTCGTATGTACCTGAATTAAAGAGCGCTGAGACGTCATATATATTTGAGGCCTATAACTATTGGCACTGCGTTTGCCAGTAGTTCTTCTTGATGGATTATTGTTATCATATAATGTGGATCCTTCTTTTGGTATGCTATTATGACCTGTGTAACATGCTGTACTTCGTCTACGTTATTGTGACCGTGTTGTGGTGTAATAAAACTGTTCTTTAACTGTCACAAGGCGTTTAACCCTCCATGACTCGTACGTGAGCTATCGTGGGGTGAGTGACTGTTTTCTACACACCCTTCACATATCATACCCGGTAACAGCACAGCAGTACACACATGGATAATTAGCCTATATATAGCGTATGCAATGAAGAAACTGTTACCTCTGCAGTGGTGAATACACATGAACAAACAGTATGCAACAGATTGAATGAATAGCAGCTTGTATCAATTAGGATATGGAATACTAGGAAGGAATAAGCGTCGTTATCAGTGGTGGCCAGTATGGAAAACATACTAAAATAATATTTAACAAACTCTATATATAACAAAATCTATATACTCTTTAATTTTAAAAAAATTATTAAAAGAAGGCAGTCAGAATTCACTGGACGTGTGATGATAAGAGGAGTACCTGAAAACATTATAACAGCAGGAAAAATAGAGGGCACATGAGGTAGAGGAAGATGGGTGAAATGATAACAGACAATGGAAAAAGTTAGAAGCTCTGCTGGTGAGCAATAAGGGCAGGTAATCACTTCATGGCATTTAATGATCAGTGTTACTGGATAACATATACTGGCATCAAACTGAAGCTGGTTAAATACTCAATAAGTATCATGATACATGTCTGAAGTGATCATTCTCCAGTCTCCGCCCCTATATGTCCAGACATTAGGAAATAGTAACATCTGCCACTTTGTAACATAACAAACAAACATTTTTTGTCTCTAAAACTCTATTATCACTAGGAGTGGTGAGGAGATTCAGCAGAGCTGTACGACAATTCAATGAATAGCTTTTTTTTTCTTCCATGTTTAAACAACTATATCATGTAATCAAACTTTGGCCTTATCTAGCCTTCAATAATTTTGTCCTAAAACAGAAGACTCAGCTCAACACTGTCTGGATTTCCAAAAATGTGGGGCAAATGTGAAGCGGCACTGTTGTTTACACAAACAAGTACATAACCTTTGCAAGACTCTACATCAGCTATAACAGAAGTCTATTGGGTTCCTTCATTTAACTTTCAGTGGATTTATACATGTCTGGTTCCCTGAAGTCTCTGATGAGACAAAGAAAGATTAAGACTACTGTACACTCAGGCAACTAGTATGAGGTTGTGTATGGGGGTGACAAACCTCATCATGTAAAAACAAATTGACAAAGAAACCACCTCTACAACAGCACATCACTGCTTGGTGCAGGTTTTCTGCAGGACCAGCTGCAGTGACAGCTCCATAAGGAGTGCAAAGGAAAAATTATGAAGATATACAATCACATATTACAATTTATGATAAAATTTTAATACATATTAGGTACAATTTTGGTCATTTTCATAAGTAAGCAATTGCCTCTCAGTTTCATCAAACACGTTGAAGATAAAATTAACACTCTGTCTTAAAACTATGAATAAAAGTATAACATTTAGTATTCACGTAAACAAAAAAACTAAATTTTGCAGACAAACATGTTGCAGAGAATATCAACATTCTGTTTTCTTCTTTAGTATATGTCAATAAATGAGGAGGCTGCTGTAAAATTTTTTTAATTTATATATTTATTGTCTTCTTCCTTGTTCGCCCCCAGACTTCTATATTAATGAACAAAATTTCATTATACCAAAAATAATGGTTTTTTTAAACGAATTTCAAAACTCTTGAAATAAAACAGGATACAACATCAACATGACAATGAGAATTGATCTGGAGAAATAAATTTAAACCAAAAAAAAAAAAAAAAGGTTTAACTCTCTGATTCCGGAGCAGTGCTGGACAATATTTGTTCAGTCATGTCACAATCACCAGATCAACACTGACAAAAGTTGCTTTAGGTTTGTCAATAATAGATCAAGAAATTCCCTAGATGTCCATATTTAAAACCATAATGTGGATTCCATTTGTGTTTAAACCAACCTATCCTAAGTTAAGCAGCATTTGTATGCGTTTTGATGTAATCATATTTGTGGGATGAATCAAGTGCTTGTACGCAATTTTGATGTAATCATATTTGTAGGATGAATCAAGTGCTTCTACACAATTTTGATGTAATCATATTTGTGGGATGAAGCAAGTGCTTGTACAGAGATTTTTATTTTGCGGATGAATATATTTGGTGGGATGAATCAACAGTTGCTTTGTATGGTGTTTTGTTACTGCTAGAAGAGAAATGTTAGATTGTTATACAAAATTGACATCAGTGCCCACTCTGGCAAACCCATAGGTGCTCACTCAGTCTCCCCTCATTATATGTCCAACTCAGTAATTCCCTTAAAAATTATGACCATGCTAATTGCTCCTGTAGCTCGCTGGATGGTATACACAATGAATAGATCCCTCCCCTCCCCAAAACGTCCATCTCTGCTAGCTTTACATTTGATGCCAAATTCTAACAGTCTTAACCTTGAAGATTCATCTATTGCAGTGTCATTCTCTAACAGGTGATCATTAATTGTTCTCAATATCTCTCTGTTTTCCTAATGCAGTGTCCCAACTGTGGGTGCTCTAGATGCTAGTCTGTCAGTTCTCTCATTATCGGGTAACCCTGCGTTATTCCTTGAATGTTATTCTGAGGTATTTCAGCTTGTCTTGACTTTCAATTTTTCTGCCCACTGAAAGTAAACTTTTCAATTGCCTTGTAGAAATATGGCATGGCACATTTCTCTACTTCATTAACAAAGGCAGTCATTGTGTCAGACGCTCAGTCCATGATTCGACAGGTTCAAAATGGTTGGCTATGGCATGAATGGAAAACCTTCATAGAAGGCCTCGAATCTGCAGGAACATGGTCATGCCAGGGGTTACGTGGCAATGAAAGAACTGACAGCTGGAATTTGGCATCAAACGTAAGACCAGCAGGGAGCGAACAAATGAGAGGATGCCATTCGGAGTGAATGAAACCAACTGCACAACAGGTATATTTATCATTCCTCACACTTCGACATTGCGGAGGAAGGACTGAGCACCTATGGGTTTCCCGGAGTGCAGTGACATCAATTCTGATCAACAATAACAATATTGAAAAGTTTCTTCCTATTTATTAAACTGTTATTTTTTCACTCACATCAAACTAATTTATATGAAACAGACTTCAAAATAAAGACAATCAAGTGCTAATCTATTAGGTTTCGTGACCACTTAAATGACATCTATCATGGCAAACATTTACTGGTGGCCCTTCATTTCAATAGGCCTGACCATTCAGGTAATTCCGATATTCATGTCACTGCCCTCCTTTCATGTGTCGGTGATGACCGGACTTTTTTTTTTTCGCTTTTCGTTGGAGAATCGTCTTATTTTTCAAATGGGCTGTTTATCTCCAAAAAGGCTCTTAATGTCCAACATCATTTTGCATAAATTCTGATGGCTTTTCTCTCTCTTTTCATTCTTCTTTATTCGTTGTTTCTTCGATCTATCTTCTTATGTTTTTTTTTTTGGTTCAGTTCGTTTCGTATTCTTTTGTATCTTTTTTTAAATTGTCGCTATCTTATACGTCACTTCCTTAGACAATTTCTTGGACAAAGTACCTCAGTGTTTTATTCCAAGCATCTACGGATCTAGCTAAGTGACCTTTTACTTGTTCCGAAGATTTGTTCATTCTATTTTTTTTTTCGTTTCGTTGATTATTTACTTTCTTGTTTCGGTATTTCTTTCAAGTTTTACTATCTTCTTGTATCATTATTGTTCTTTTTTCGCTCATCACTGTGGGTGTTTACTTTTTCCATCTGCTTGTATCGCTCTTTTGGTGTATGTTTCTCATCGTCGTATGTTTTTTTAGTACCTATATGTAATTCTTGTCCTTGTCACCTGTTTTAACTGTGGCTGACGAAGGGTAAAACCCGAAACGTCCCTTGTTTCTTGTGAACCATTATTTGTAAAACTGATTCAATACCGTTTTATTGGTTTATATATTTATATTCCTTACTAGTTTTACAGCAGCCCCTTAATTTATTTACTTACACTATGCTAATCTATTACATAAAGCTGCTATGTTACATCACCATTACAACTCAAGACGAGATCCAGTTTGTTCTATGTTTGCTATTTTTGCCATCTCTTGTAACGTCAGTTTATTGACCATTTTAGATGTTATTTTTGTTTTATTTTTTTTTCTGGAATAAAGAATTAAAAAAAAACAAAAAAACTTATTGGTCAAGTGGCAGTTACTGCTAACTGTTTTTACAAATTTGTTTCGTGTATATTCAATGGATACAAGTGAGAATATAAAATACGAGTATACAAAAAAACTAGGATGTGATTTTTCAATCTTCTTCTTCAAGTACCAAGCCTAGTGGTGTGGGAGATCATGATTCTCCACAACTTCCTGTCTCCAGTACAATTTATCAATTCTGCTGTTGACTTCTTTCCATGCCCACAATGTCAAACTATCCAGTATATTGCTCTCTTTGTCTCCACCTATCTCTTTTTTCCTTCAATCTTACTTGTTGTTTCAAAATATTTCAGCTTTCCTCTTCTTGTAACATTCCCAAAAAAAGTGGATTGCTTTCTTTGTAGCTTGTTGAAATAATTTCTTTTGTGCATTGGCCTCTTTCAGGACATCTTTTTCTCATTACTCTTTTTGGCTGTCCATGGTATTTTTAACATTCTTCTGCCTAAAACCACATCTCTGTGTGCCTCCAGTGCCTTCCCTACTTGTTTACTAATTGTCCATGACTCACTTCATATGTCAAGATTGGTTCTATCACCCTGTACCAAATTACAGGCCTCCAAAGTGACTAAATGTGTCAAGTTTACTTTGAAACATCACCGACAGTGACGATGACTTGTTGATATTTAACATAGTTTGACCTCAAATGATGGAAGTGCCATGCAGGAATGTCGATGCCTCTGACCTATCAATAAGCAACAGAAGTAGACCTACAGTTACACAGTGATGATCGGTCACAAGTGGAAGATTTGAAGATAGAGATAGTGTTGCAACTTGAAATAATTGTCACAAGTTTTTATGTGTTGTTATTCTAGATTTTTTGCTTGACAATTACATAAGTGTGAAATCTTATATATGTTGTGAATATTTGTAAGTGACCATAGCAAAAAGGCTGTGAATTCACCAAATGTGACCATATTAAATGCATAAAATGGATTACCTTTTATGTTCCAAGGCTAACAATAAAAAAAAAAAAAAACAAACAATAAGAAAACAAAAGTTTGTTATTGCAACATTACAATTTGGGCATTAGAGTGGCACACTGATAAATAAAGGCACTTGCTTCTTGAGCAAAGGGACCAGGTTCAAAACCAGGTCACATCACACTCCAGTCTACCTAGCTGTTGTTGCTGATTAAACCCCAAGGGTTGCTGAGCTTTTGTCATTCTTTAGCAGTCAATGCCATGTTGAACAATGTGCACGTGTTGAGTCTATCCAGCTGTAAAAATGAAACATCTAACTATTCTTGAGTTAGGTAAGGCAAAGTTATAAAGGAAGGAATACTGGTCAAACATGACTTCATAAAGCTGAGACTCACGATGGGGTGAAGTTTCTTTAACACTTTGCTCCTCTACTGCAGTATGTTGCAGGACTAGACTACCTTTTTTAGAACATTACAATAATACTCTGAGTGAGTTTACATTCCACTGTTAATTTTTTTAATGTCTTTCCAATTGCATACAACGTGCAACATAAATAGGTTTTTGTGTATGTTCCAACTGCGCTTGTTCTGTGTAGTTCCAGTGGGTTGTGAAGAACGAACAAATAATAGGACCACTGATCCCTCAGGCATGTCTTGCAGGCCACAACAGATTGGGATATTATCTATTCAACGAGCTAAGGATAGGAACTACCAGATAAAATGACTACTGAACATCTGCTTCAAATATGCCCAACATATAAGGAAACCATAAGAAGCACATATGGCCGTCATCAGTCACCATATTCGGAAAAAAACCCTATGGAGATGCAAACAGCCTGAAGTTGAAACCACTGCTTTCTTTGAAAATATCGAGAGCATATGAAGAAGAAGAGAAATTTGACCTCGTGCGATAGGCTGGCTATCTAATCATGTCAAACATATTGCTAAAGAACCCCACAGTGGCAAAAGAACACATGAATGCAAATGGTGCAAGTTTCCTGCAAGGAGACTGCTGTAGTGGTAGGCTCCATGCTCCCCGAGAGGAGCAAAACAGGAAAATAATGATCAACTAAGTTTGAGTTAATACGAACAGAAACACTGCCAATTATGCCTCTATCTATTTCCCTTCAATCTGATATATAATATCTGAATGTTCACAGAAATGATTCACACATAATTTGAACTAAATGATGGTATTCTTCACTGATTAGAAGAACTCTTTTAGAAAAATAAAACCAATTTGGCACTGTGGGACAGCTCTCCTCTCTTGCAGACGTAACTCCTTGGACAACGAAAATATTGTAAAAATACTAAAACAAATAATGTTTTACTTTAAGCTAAATAAAAACTTAACTAAAACTTAAACACACTGTAATTGAGATGTTTTTTTCGATCTTTTAATTTACTTTTCGTTAGGCAGTAATAGCTATCACCGACCAGCTTTAACAGAGCATCTAAAATCACACTGAACAGTCATATTGTTGTCTACCAGCAGGTTTAACAACTGGCACTCATCCGGAATCCAAAGAGTTAAAAAAAACAATTGTAAATTTGGCTTATAACAGTTTACATCCCTTCCATCATATTATGGACCATCCAGAGGTGGGTGTGGATGGCGAACTGTAGAGGAAAATTTGCACTAGAACAAATTGAATTTGATTGTATGTGGTAAACTGTATATTGTTTAATAGTTGCTGCTGGCAAAACGTGTAGTGAAAATTGAGAACACTTCAAGAATATGAAATAGCATGTAAAAGTG